>OZ025294.1:354474086-354542086 GCA_964019185.1 Maratus speculifer
GTTTGTACCCGGAGAAATCCATATCCCCTCTTCATGCAAAATCTTCTTTTGAAAGGAATATATAGAGAAAATAAAGTTAGAAATTTCAATTTAAAAAATCACTAAACATGCCTGCAAGTATCATGCTTTTATGTTTAAAAATCAGTCAGAAAATATGAAAATATGACAGACAGTTTTGTATTGTGAGGGAAAATATTTTTCTGTATTAAGTTTGTTCTTAAAACTATCAATTATCTGTAACATTTTAATTTATTTCTGTTCACACTTTCCTGAAATTGGCAGGCATTTTTGTTTAATAGTTATGTATTTGAAAATATCAGGATTTTTCACCTGACACATATTCGTCAAAATCTATTTAATACGATTTAACCTTCTAAGAAGATACCTCACAAACTTTTATCGCTTAAATTACAAGATACCTTTAGTGTACATGGCGAAAAATTCTATTCCAAATCACCTTAATAATCATTCCTGCAAGTGTGCATGCTTTTATGTTTAAAATTAAGTTTCTAAATGTGTCAGAAAGTTTCATGATGTTGAGGAGTTAAAATATTTGTGCATGAACTTTTTTAACTCATGTTTGCTAAAAGCTTTTAAATAGGATTCAATTATCTAAGAAAATAGCTCACAAGCTTTTAACCGCTTTGATTGCAAAATACCTATATTGTAAATGGTCAAGAAAAAACTATTTTAAACAAGTAATAAAAAATAATAATGATAGGAATTAATTTTACTGATAGAATCGCAGACGATTTATTTTATTTTTTAACATACACTAACAACACAAGTTGGAAATTGCACGTGAAGCGTAGCAAAAGAGGTGCGTTCGTACGATAACGAAATTTTAAAAATATTCAGATCTTGCTGATGTAGTAGAGCGTACTTCGGTTACAGTATAGTAATCTTTGTGTTCCAAATCTTTGTCGAAACTTTAGGTCGAAAGTCTAGGTCGAAATCTTCGTGTTCCTGTAAATATGCAGGAAGTAATTTTTATCACACCTCAGCAACGTATATATTATTCATAAAATGTAGGGATGAGAATGATTCGCGTTTTTACATACTCGTATAATATTAGAAAAAATATTGTTTTGTTAAATCGCAGCAATTTTCGATTGAGTAAAATAACATTTTCTCTAAGATTATACTGGTGTTAAGAAACGTGGGAAAACGCGAAAAATTCTCATCCCTAAAAATGTGAAGTACTTTAATATAATTAACCCCCCCCCCCCCAAACAATGTTTCCCGTATAGCATTATGTAGTGGAATACTTTTGTGTGGCCCTGTAATTTAATAATAAATATTCTTTGAATCACAGATAGTAAAGAATGCATATTTTAGTATATACTTCATAGATTCATGTCAATTCTATTATGTTCGAATGAGTGTATAACACCATTAAATTGCACTTGAAACTTTTTTCCCATTGACCGTAATGTAACGGTCATTTGATTGTCCCTGTAATTGATCTATGTATCCGATTTTCAAAACATTTGAAATTACTCGACAAAATTATGTAATAATTATATTTTTAAAATTTCAAATGATTAAAATGCCTTTGAAACTTTTTCCCCATTGACCGTAATGTAACGGAATCCTTTTGATTGTCCCTGTAATTGATCTATCCGTCCAATTTTCATAAAATTTGAAATTACTCGACAAAATTATGTAATAATTATATTTTTAAAATTTCAAATGATTAAAATGCCTTTGAAACTTTTTCCCCATTGACCGTAATGTAACGGAATCCTTTTGATTGTCCCTGTAATTGATCTATCCGTCCAATTTTCATAAAATTTGAAATGACTCGACAAAATTATGTAATAATTATGTATTTTAAATTTCAAACGATTCGGTTGGGTAGTTTTTGCGTTGTTATATACGGACAGACGGACGGACTGAGCGACAACAGTAGGTGACACGTATTTACATAACTACGAACGCATCTAAAAAGGAAACAAGCGGCAGTACTTTTTTTGTTATTTAGTGAAGATTTATTCACCACGGCATGGCAATAGGTCTAGTACATATTTTCAGCATGAGAGATCAGCAATGACAGTTGATTGCTGTTTAGAAAAAATATATTTTTCGAATAAGCCAAAGTAAATTTTATTTCTTGCGATTGATTCTATTTTGTAAACAATTCAGAAAACTTACATCTCATTCAAATACATTTATCGATACTACAAATATTAGTGAATGAGAAAATATTACAGAAAAAAACACGAATTAAAAATGTAATTGATTATTTCGCAAATTATAAATTTGCGTACAGTGGGGTCTAATGGGACAGCTTAATGATAACCTATTTCATTGGATATTTCTTTAAAACGACATTGTAATGGTTTGTTTGTCTTCACGTTGTGTATCATTTAATTAGAGTGTTCGAAATATTAACACAGCATATAAAAAAGTAAAACAATGATTTTGACTTTCTAAATTTGGCAGATTTTGTGACCGATGTTTTGTGATTGAGGATGGCATTCTTTTGAAACTAAAAATGCCAAAAGACTTAGTGGAATTAAGATGTCCTATGCTTAAATTTAATGCACAACAATTTTTCCATGTGCAACATAGCGTTTGTTAATAAAAAAATGCATTTGACGTTCATTAAAGGATTTTTTTTTTTTCAAATTACACTGCATGTCCCAATAGTCCTGCACTGCGTCCCAATAGACCCCAAGTATGGAGGCTAATGGGAGAATTGTATTAAAGTACAAAAGTTGATATAACACAAAGATTGGTAAAGTTTTTACTTTCTTGGGACTTTTTTTTTTTCTTTAACTGTAAAAGAAATTGGAATTAAAAAATAAAGATAAAATGTGCATTTTTGTTTTTATTCTAGCCTAAAATAAAATAAAATATCCCATTAACCCCCACGGCTCCTTTTTTTTTTTTTTTTTTTCTTTTTTTGAGAGGGGAGAATATTAAAGATTGTCCTCATATCCAAAATGGCTAAATTTCTGATACTTTTGGGAAGTTATTTTTATTCGTAGCAAAAAAGTTGCATTAATATTTATGAAAATACAAATACTATATACATTTTATTCGAACACTAAGAAATTGAAGATTATTTCATTTTCTTATAATATCAAACAGTCATTCAAGAAATTGAGCATTTTATGCAAATTTTTAGGATTTGACAGTTACAAAAAGCTGTCACGAGGGAGCAATTGGCTGTCATGGCTTGAAATTTAGTTTAAAATTCCACAGTTTACGGAGATTTTGCGAAAGATTCTTTAACATTATTAAAAAATGGAAACCGTTAATCAATGACATTTGATCTGAATAAATGCATCTTACATCTAAGATTAAAAAATACTTCATGGAAGTTATCAGAAATTACCTACTTTGGGTTTAAGTACAACTTCAAAAGAGTCAGAAAGATTCTCATTGTTAAGCAAGGGATAAATTTGAAAGAATTCAATATGTATTTCATTTTTAAGATTTCCTTTAAAAAAATTCTTCTTTCAGATGTGTAGATTTGGGACATTCCCTTTCAGAAGGGGGGGGGGTCATGACCCCCCCGTGAACCCTCCCCCCCCTGAATCCACCACTGAACGGATGTATTACATATATGCTTGCATATAAAACATGTATGTATGTTTATATGATTATGTATTCTTAGTTCTTTTTTTATTTTTATTAACTTGGCTTTTATTAGGACCTGATTTACTACAATACATTCAGAACACATGCCTTAGGGCACCCACTTTCAGATGGGACTTTAGAAAACCTTAACCCACCGCTGCACGAATTTTTTATATTTTTATGAACAAAAAAAAATTGAAATCTTTATATTAGTCTAATAATGAAAAAAAAAATAGTAAAATAAATAAATAAACAAATTTCAAAATTTCAGTTAAAATTTGGTATTTTATGGCGATATGCGCAATTAGGATTTTTAAAAATTGTATCGTTATATTTTGCAATTAAATGGGTTTAAATTAAATAATTTTATCTGATTACCCCTCTGCAACTTTCTTTACATTAATATTTTTTAAGGGCGTTCTTAAATCCAAAAGGGCAACTTTGTGACACATGCTTTAATTTATTTTTGTTCGGGAATGCATGAAAATAGGAGATGTCGTTATTCAGAAACTGTCTAATTGCACTCAATTTTTTGTTTTTTTAAAAACACAATAGATCTTTCATAACAAACCTTCAAAGATGACGTTTTTGAGCACATTTCCCGTCGAAAGCGGAAAAACCGGTCGAAAAGCAAGAGAAAAAGGGGTGATCGCGTACTCGAAATAGCTTAGAACTGTATAGGTAATTTAATTATAATAAAATGGAAAATTCAGTTCGATTCGAAATCGTTTCCATTGTCAGGCATTCCAATTTTATAACTTTTTGTCAAAAAATGAATTTGTAAGTGTGTCAAAACGTTTTGCGCTTGTTGAGCGGAGCAGTTGAGAACAAACACCCTTAAGTGTTCAGTAAAAACAATAAATGTAAATTTTGCCTTAATAGCTTGATCTTTTTTTTTTTTTTTTTTTTTTTTTTTTTTATCGAAGAACAAATTTTAATTTTTTTGTCAAATGCACCCATCTTAATGTATAAAATAATTGTTATATATTGTTGGGACTGTTCTTGATGAGGGATAGACATCACATTTTCCGAATAGCACATAATGAAAATTATAGTGTTTTTAGGTATGCGCCAGATATGATACACGGGCACGGTGCAGTGAAGAGTTGAGTAGATCCAATAACAAAGCTGATATCTGTTTCTCTCTATATATATTTTTTCGAAAAGGAGTTTTTTAGACTATGGATATATTTAATATAAAAAAATAATAAATAATCTAATTTAATTAAATTAATAATTACAGTAGAACCCCGATAACTCGGATTAATTGGGACTGGACCCAATCCGGATTATCGAAAATCCGGAGAATTAGGAAAAAATGAAATAAAATAAAACCTACTTACAGAAAATCACCTTTATGTTAAACTTAATGAATATTTACAGACAGTAAAAATGTTTACTTTGCTTAATTCTTCCGAAAAGATTTTAGAAAAAGTTTTTTTTTTATTCAGAATACGATGATGAAACAAGTTAATGTTATGAAAATAGCCAATCGCTTTTCAAAATTAAAAAAAAAAAAAAAAAAAAAAAAAAATGACGAAACCGATCCGGATTATCCGGAGATCCGGTTTAACGAGGTCCGAATTTGCGGTGTTCTACTGTATAAAAAAAATCATTAAACACGGAATTTCTTTTACTTTTCTGTGATTTTTTATAAACAATTGATTTAGAAATTAAATTCGCGATAGAAAAAAATATTCAATTGCGCGTGTTTGAATGAAGATAAATGAACGATTCGGAAAAAAAAATGATTGATTGAGTTTTTTTAATAAAGATGTTGACGCACTTCATCATTCCATCCAATCCGGAAGAATGTAGAATCAGTCACCAGATCTGCCTCAATTAGTGGGGGTATCTCATTAGCAATCAGTTCAGATCGATCAGTCCCGATCTAACGACAGGGGCGTGGAAAAACAAAAATATATTTCCAGGAAGGCCTCACTTAGAATTCTATATCTTTCCAGTGTGGGACGTTTTTCCGAACGTTACAAACTGGTTTTCTCGCTGGAGAAAATATGCCTTCGAGTTCTAATGATTCCAAGAATGGATTTCATTTTCCTAAGATTCCCTACCCGGAACTAAAAGAGATGACATATTTCTTAGAATAAGAATTGCGAACCGTTTTTTTCTTTTCATGTGACATTCAGGTTTAATAACTAGGGCTCGCATCGTAACTATGTTTATGGACTAAGATATTTTTTTTTTTTTCTCTCGATAGCAAAAGCCCCATTGCAGAAGATATGAAAAGTGAAAAGGCCTTGTGGATAATTTATAATGCACCGATCGGAGCAAAATAATTTTTTTAAAAAATTATCTTATAATATAATATTAACAAGTAAATTTTGTTTTGTTTGTTTGTTTCATGTAAGATTACTTTTGCTGATTAGTGATAAAAGGCATAAATTTACTGTCGGATCCGGTTAATCCGCCAGTGTTGAATTCTGACACTTTTCTCCGGGGGGGGGGGGGGACATTATGATGTCTTAGGGGAAAATTGCACTTTTTGCCCATTGAAATACCAAAATCTATATTTCATTACTCCGTAGGGAAAGTTTCGGGTGGCTCGGATCGGAGGGAACATTCCCCCGGGCTACCCCCTGAATTCAACACTGTTATCCGCGATCACGCTTGAAAATACCCGTTCGTTAATGCTAATCCTATGGAAGAAATTTATAAAGATATCTCGGTTGCATTTCGATATTTTTAAATGATTCTTTTTGCATTGGATAGCTGAGATTAATCTGAATGCAAACCGTTTTTTACTTTTTCGATTTTGGTTCCAGATATTTTTTAGAAGGGTGCTTTAGCTTTCCAAACCGGTTTCGAAAATGAAAGCGTCATTATAAAAAATATCCATAAACAAAATTAAAAAAATAAAAAACGGCCTGCATGGAGATCGATCTCAGCTATCCAATGCAAAAAGAATTATTTAAAAATATCGAATAGCAACCGAGATACCTTTATAAATTTCCTCCATAGGATTAGCGTTAGCGAATGGATCTTTTCATTTGACTGAAGTAGCCCCTTAAGGGTATATTCAAAAAATATTTTTCCACCTAAAAAGCTTGAAAATTTCTGATTCATTTTCAGACTCATTTTTAAGAGTAAAAACATGGAACTTGCTGAGATGATTTTTTAAGAGATGTATAAGATGCCATATGATTTCATTTTTATCGTATCAGTTCGTTAAAACTTGATTTATAAACAATTATTTTTTTTTTTTTCGAATGACCCTTTTTTTTTGTTCCCAGATTTCTTGCTTCGAAAAATTCGGTACAAAACGCCCACTTTGACGGCATTTTTTTCCCCAAAATTTTCTGCCTTTATCAAAAAATAGATAACCACGGTACACTGTATCTTATACTATAATGCGAGCAAAAATTGTGTGTGTGTGTGTGGGTAAATTTTATCTCAAAAACGGCTCTAACGATTTTCGCAAAAATTTGGATTTTACCATTTTCGGGCACGAGAAGACCATTGGGCTAGGTCACATGTTCGAGAAAATTCGATTATTGGGTCATTTTGGGTCATAATGGGTCAAGATCAAGCTATTTATATCTAAAGAACAGCTGGATCGATTTTAAGGAAATTTTGTAACCAATCGTTTTTTGGCACGAGAAAACTATTGGGCTGGGTCACATGTTCGAAAAATTTCGATTATTGGGTCATTTTTGGGTCATTATGGGTCAAGCCATTTTTATCTAAAAAACGGCTCTAACGATTTCGACCAAATTTTACATTTTATCGTTTTGGATTACCAGAAGACCATTGGGTTAGGTAACATGTTCGAGAAAATTCGGTTAGTGGGTCATTTTTGGGGTCATTGTGGGTCATGCTATTTTTATCTAGAGATTTTCTCACGCAATTTTGACTAAAAATTGCATTCTATGGTTTTCGGGCACGAGAAAAACATTGGGCTAGGTTACATGCTCGAGAAAAAATTTTAATGGGTCATATTGGGTCATTAAGAGTCTGGGTCAAGCTGTTTATATTTAAAGAACGGCGTGATGGATTATAACGAAATTTTGTATGTAACAGTTTTTTGACATGAGAAAACTAATGGGCTAAATCACATGTTTGAGAGATTTCGACTATGAGGGTCATTTGTGGGTCATAATGGGTCATGGTCAAGCTATATTTAAAGAACAGGTGGATCGATTTTAGTGAAATTTTGTATGCAACATTTTTTTGGCTCAAGAAAAACATCGGGCTAGGTTACATGCTCGAGAAAAAATTTTAATGGGTCATATTGGGTCATTAAGAGTCTGGGTCAAGCTACTTATATTTAAAGAACGGCGTGATGGATTATAACGAAATTTTGTATGTAACAGTTTTTTGACATGAGAAAACTAATGGGCTAAATCACATGTTTGAGAGATTTCGACTATGAGGGTCATTTGTGGGTCATAATGGGTCATGGTCAAGCTATATCTAAAGAACAGGTAGATCGATTTTAACGAAATTTTGTATGCAACATTTTTTTGGCACGATAAAATCATTGGACTAGGTTACATGTTCGAAAAATTTCGATTAATGGGTCATTTTGGATCATAAAGGGTCTGGGTCAAGCTATATATAATTAAAGAACGGCAGGATCAATTTTAACGAAATTCTGTTTGTAACAATTTTTAGAAACGAGAAAACTAATGGACTAAGTCACATATTCGAGAGCTTTCGATTATAAGGGTCATTTGTGGGTCTTAATGGGTCAAGATCCAGCTATAGCTAAAGAATGGGTGGGTCAATTTTAACGAAATTTTGTAAGCAACATATTTTTGGCATGAGAAAATCATTGGGGTAGGTCACATGTTCAAGAAATTTCGATTAGTGGGCCACTTTTGGGTCATTCTAATTTTATTTAGACAACGTTTCGCGCAATTTTGACTAAATTTTGTATTTTATCGTTTTCGGGCACAAGAAAATAATTGGGTTATGACAGATTTTTGAGAAAATTCGATCAATGGGTCATTTTGGATTATAAGGGGTCAGGGTCAAACTAACTATATCTAAAAAACGGCTCAATCGATTTTATCTAAATTTTGTATCTAATGTTTTTCGGCATGCTAAAACTAATGAGCTAGGCCACACGTTCGAGAGATTCGATTATAAGGGTCATTTTTTGGTCATGATGGGTCATGCAAATTTTATATAGAAAATGGTACTCACCATTTTGACTATACTTTGTATTATATCGTTTTTGAGCAAGAGAAAACCATTTGGCTTGGACACATGCTCGCGAAAATTCGATTTGTGGGTCATTTTGGGTCTTAATGAACTAGGGTCATTCTAATTATATATAACAATGACTCAATCAATTTTACCTAAATTTTGAAACAAAGCGCTTTTTGTTACGAGAAGACTATTGGGCTGAGTCGCATGTTAAACAAAATTATATTAGTGGGTCATTTAGCTTCATTGCTGAATGCTGCCAAGCTAATTTTACCTAAACAAATGGCTTAAACGATTTTGATTCAATTTTATATTATACTGTTTTTGATTACCTGAAGACGATTGAGCTATGTCACATGCTTGATCAAATTTGATTAGTGGCTCATTTTGGGTAATACGGGTCAGCGTCACGAGAATATGGCAACAGCCAATAACTTGGTGATATTTGACAAAATATTGGCTTCATTTGGCCAAAAAATCGACTATAAAAATTACGAAAATCAAAACACGTATTTGGAGCCAAATGAAAGAATGCCTCCAAATTTGGCTATAACTAGCAAAAAATATTGTCTTTCAGAATGTAAAGAATTTTTTTATACATTCTTAAGAGGATTCGAGATGCATGGTTAAACCAATCAGAGTCGAGCTAAAAAAGTGATTTAGATCGATGTCCTTTCGTTGTAAATTTTAAAATAAAGTAAAATTTATAAACATGCGCATAAAAACATAGTTTTCTTATTGATTGTTTTTCTAAATAATACTATTATAAACATGTTTTACAGTAATAATACAGAGTTAATGATACAGTGAAAATACTATATCGAGTTGAACACAAAGTTAATTTTGACCGAGCTAAGCTCGGTCTCCCCTGCTAGTAATTTATAATAAGAAAATAAGAAAATGTCTCAGTTTGATGCGGTTGAGAGCAAAAATGAATTAAAAAATAAATCAGAATATAAATACAGTAAAACCTCCATAACGGACACTCCCGAATAGCGGACACCTCTATTTAACGGACAGTTTTCCAATCCCTACTCCCAAAACCTTAATTTTTATATGTTTAACCTCTGAATAACGGACATTCCGAACAGCGGACACTAATTTTGACGATGAAGGCTGAGAATTTTATTTTTAATGTGAAACAAAAATGAAAAAAAAAAGTAAAAAAATCTCTAAATTTATCAGGACAATGTGTCATAATTTTTCTGACCACAGATAAATTTAGGATTAGACTGGGGAAAATCCCCTTCCCGTGCCTTATATTGAATTCAGGGGGTGAGTTGGGAGAAAATGTCCCTTCCAGAGCATTGGTATGCCTCCTCCCTCGTCGAAAAATTGAGATTTTATGCTTTTAAGAAGCGGCAAAATATGGTGAAACGTCAATTTTGAAGGCTTGTTATGAAATATCTATTGCGTTTTTTTAAAAAAACAGAAAAATGAGTGCAATTAGACAGTTTCTGAATAACAACAACTGCTAGTTTTATGCATTTCCGAACGAAAATAAATTAGTGCATGTGTCACAAAGTTTCCCTTTTTGATTTAAGAACACCCTTAAGGATGTTCTCAACTTCTCCGCTCAACAAGCGCAAAACGTTTTGACACATTAACAAATTCCGTTTTTAACGGAAAGATATCAAATTTCAAAGCCTGACCATGGAAGCGATTTGGAATCCAACTCAGTTTTCTATTTTTCGATTAATAAATTACCTATCCAATTCTAAGCTATTTCGATCACGTGAACATCCGTTTTTCTCCTGCTTTTCGACCGGTTTTTCTGCTTTCGTCCGGAAATGTGCTCGACTTGTTATGAAAGATCTATTGCGTTAAAAAAAAAAAAAAAAAAAAAAAAAAAAAGCAAGAAAACTGAGTGAAATTAGACAGTTTCTGAATAACAACATCTGCTATTTTCATGCCTTTCCGAACAAAAATAAATTAAACACAAATGTCAGACTAAATGTCACAAAGTTGCCCTTTACGACATAAGTTTTAATGTATTTTTGTTCATAAATGCATAAAACTAGCAGGTGTCGTTGTTCAGGAACTATCTAATCGCATTCACTTTCCTTTTTTTTTTTTTTTTTTTTTTTTAAACCGTAGATTTTTCAGATTTTTTTTTTTTTTTTTTTAATCGTAGATTTTTCAGATTTTTTTTTTTTTTTTTCAGAGTGTCAAAGTGTGTGTTTTGAATGGAATTCTCATGTGGAAAAACAATAACCGCCCAAACTGGGGTGAAAAACGCCACGTGATCGAATTCGCTTATAACGCAATCGGTAATTTATTGATCAAAAAATAGAAAATTCAGCTTGATTCTAAATCGCTTGCATATAGTCATGCCTTCGAGTTCTATATCTTTCCGTTAAAAAATGCATTTGTAAGTGTGTCAAAACGCTTTACGCTTGTTAAGTAGAATAGTTGAGAACAGCTTTAGGACGATTTATATTTGTGTCTACATTTTACAAAGGGGTAAACGGAATACTTTCTTTTGTTTCAAAATTATTAAGACGATTAATTAGACATGCCTATAAAATAGTTCATTCAAATCAAATTTTTGTATAAAGATATTATTACACGGCACAGAAAAAATATTATTTCAGCAATTTATAATGTTTACACGTACCAAAACTAGTCGTTGGGGGGGGGGGGGGGGGGCACCGTAATACTTACCCATCATGGATATGCATAATATAAAATATGAAAATAAAACGCATGTAAACTATTTATAAAATGCACCGCAATTCAAAAGCAAAATTTAAACGCATATTTAAATGCATTTTACATAGTAATGCTCTATTAATGAATTGCTGATGAGCCAATTTCGACAAATTATATAAAACGCCAAAATACTCAAGTAGTATCGGATTGCGTAAAAGAAACATCCTTATAACGCCAAAAATAATAATCATATTAACTAACAATTTACTGCGTTGTATTAAACGTCTCTTTTCCAATTAAAATATATCTTTGAATTGAAATTTGAATGAAATACAAGGTCATGAAAAATCGAAATCCGGTAGAAAACAGGATTACACAAATCTCGGCAACTAATAATGCGATCGACTTCGTTCTGTATGCGAAATTTGTGTTATTTTATTGCCTTTTACGTCCATCCCTTAAAATAAAGCATTTTGAAAATTTGTATATACCTTTCACCGGAACGAATTTTTCGAGAGTTCGAAAAAAATAGTTCCGGATAATCGAGGTTATTGATATTAAATAGGCTTGGTCCCATTCTTACATACTAGTACATACAAAATTTCAAGTCTCTATCTCAATTTGTTCGGGGGATAGAGCGTTTACCGACAGACAGACGCACAGACTGACAAACGGCAATTTTTTTTTTTTTTTTTTTTAATATGTTTTCCGGAATTTCCAGTATCTAAAACGTGTAAATCCGTCTTTTTTTTTTTTTTTTTTTTTCAAAATTACTACAATACTTACCCTATACCACGTATGATGGGTAAGTAAAAAAGACAACTAACTTAGAGCGCTGGATTACATTTTAATGACACTCCAGACTTCAGACACACTTATCTTGGTTAGTTGAAAATGCATTCAAAACATGATTTCCTCATTTGTGGTAAACTTGAGTCTTTCAATATGTGAAATGGCGTGAATTTAATGCGAATGAACTAGATATAACTTAACATAGAATATATCAAAGACGTTATTTCGAAAGTAAATTTAGTTCCGATGAGCTCTTGAAACGTGCTTTTGAGCAATACTTGAAATATGTCTGAAATTTGGATTTCACAAAAGCGCGTAAACTTTACGAGAAGCAATTGAATGTATTGATAGTATAAAGTAACAAAATAATGGCATTTTAAACTTCTAAGAAATTATCTATTCTTTTACCTTCCGGAATTTTGAGTGGGGAAAATTCTAGAGTTTTGAAATAACAAAATAGGAACTACTTTAGCAGCATTTTTTTATTTCCTTCTTTTATTATTTTTAAAATTCTAAATCTTACAAAAAATGTATAAATATAAGTCAAAATCATCTACAACCTGTTATTTCGATGCGAGTTGTATTGAGTGCCGATCAGCATGTTAAGTTTATGAAAATTTTTTTTAATTATGTTTTAAATATTTTTTTAAGTATTTGGTTCGGCCAAATACTTTGATATTCGACATAATCGAATATTCGGTAACATGTCCAAATAGGCCAAATACCAAATAGATGCATATATTCGGTGCATCCATAGTTTAAATACAGTCGGATTTCGTTAATACGAACTCGTCGGTACCACCAGAAATGTTCGAATTATGGAAAAGAGAGGAAAAGATGCTTAAAACGATACTATTAAAAAAGATCAATGTTATAGTGCTTTTAAAATTTATTTCGTCTGTTATCATTAAAATATGACTTAATATTAAATTAATATATATGAATACATAAACTAATTAAGGGATTAGAAACAAGCACTATGGAAGAAAAGTTTGAGGTGTTACTGACGGGGCACTATAAAGAAAGTGGATATCAAATGCATGGTATTATATGTATACACGTTCGGAACAATTCTTACAAAAATCAAAGAAAGGAAATTATTCAAAGGTTATGAAATCCGTGAGAGAGAAAGGAAAAATTAAAAATTGGAATTCTTGTTAGTTCGAATTAAACGAGGTCGAGAGATAATGAGTTACAATTAATGAAAGTTTTTACCGTTATTCTGCCATTGAAAATTTCAGGATTTCATGTTTTGTTAGAACTAAGCGAATATTCGATTTATCCGATTTCGAATTAGTCGACTGTATATAAAATCTTATAAATTCGAGTATGTACGCACGCTGCCGAAGGCAATGTGGTCCTGACGATCAGTTCGTTCTGATAGATTTTCACACATCATTGCACACATGAACGCTAAATATTTGGACAGGCAATTACTGCCTTCAATATAAAAAACGGGTTAGTCTTAAAATTATAAGGTGATTTTTCAGGTGTTATTTATTTTTCTCAGCTGCATTCAAAGTAGGAGTAAAAGAGGATAGTTATTGTGCAGTTTAAAAATTAGTTAATTTTTTTAAAAACTTAATCAATTTCGGTTAAAAGGTCGGTAAAGCCGATTACAGTCCCCCCCCCCTTTAACTTCGTCACCCCTTATGCCAAATAAATAAATAAATAAATAAATAAATAAATAAAAAATAAAAATAAATGAAAGGCATGTGGAAGTGGCCGCTACGGTTTTGCAAGTGATAATGACAAAAATTTGTTTTTGATGTGTCGCATTTTTACGAGAGAATAGCAGAAAAGTGAAATTACAATGAATTCAGAGCGATAGGGTAAGTGTGATTGCAGATCAAGTTCACAGAGGGTTTTCGTTTTTTCAAAATAATTTATCCTCTAATTAATAAATTCAAATTGTTAATTTAAAATTATTAAATTCTCACATAGATGGTAGCACCAATAAATTTAATTTTAAAATAAATATAAAGGGAAGTTATTTATTTTAATCAGATTAAAAGTATTGAAATCCAATTATTTAAATTAAATACAAAATTCTTATTTTCTAAAAATCCGAAAAAAAAGGCTAGAATAAATATAAATAAAATTTTTAATTTATAAAAGCGAAAAAAACTGTTTAAAATTTAAAATCCTGAATCATTAGTGAATCGCAAAAATTTTTTAAATAGAAAAATTATTGAATAAAAAAACATATTGTGAATGTTAGATGAACGAAACCAAATAATGTAAACCGTTAAATTAACCCAAAATATGAAATTTCTTCTTTTTAAATCCATCTTAAGAATGAAAATGTCAAGTTTCCGCGTCAGGGATCGAACTAAGACACCTTTATTTACTAGCGAGATGCTCCCCTCCCCCCAAGTCATGATGTTTGTACGTAAAACGTTCAAATTAACTTTTTTTTCTTTTTCTTTCTTTCTTTTTTTTTAAATCGCAAAAATGAACGGATGTGATAAAACAAAATATTTTAATTAAAAATAATAGACTTTTTCAAAATTTTATGATTTGTTGTGTGACAAAGAAATTTTCAGGTGTAATTACCCAAAATTTGAATTCTCTGGCGGACTCTGTGATAGACAAACAGACGACAGAGACGAATAAGAGTTTCGACAGATGAACGAATTCCTAATAACATAATGTAAATACTAGAATGTTACAAATTTTAAAAAATAATAATATTTTAAATAAGTTTTAAATTGTTTTCTGTTTTGTAATATATATATATATATATATATATATATTTTTTTTTGTATATTTTTAAAAACACTTAGGGGAGAAAATACACCGCCAAATGATGCAACTCCTGAAGAAACCGAATTTATATAACTATTCTGAATGTGTGTGTGCGGGGGGGGGGGGGGTGCTGTAGCTATGTCTCTGGTGACAGCGTTAGTTATTTTATTTATTTATTTATTTATTTTAGAATAGAGATATTCTTACTGTTAATGTGTTTCGATGTGTAATTTGCTTTTAATTAATTTTACGATGTGTAATTCGACACGTAATTTGTTTTGATTAATTTTCTTTCTATCCAGTCCCTTGTTATATCATTTTAAAATAAACCCGACGAGTGGCTCCAACAAGAGGGGAGGGGGAGAGGAAACGAAAGAGAAACAAAAGTGAGCTAACCGACAAAAGTTTGAAAGAATTTTCGAAGAATAGTTGTCATCTATTTCTTTACGAAAATTTCTTAGAACGCTACCTAAGAAGTCAAACTGGAAGGGATTAAAAAAAAAAAAAAAGATAATTTTTCCTTTTTTTCTTTTTCTTGTTCTTGTTCTTGTTGTTTTATGAATAGAAAAGCCCGAGAGAAAAAAAAGAAAGTTTCAAAATTGAAAGGAGATACGGATGTATAGAATCTCTTTCCTTTACAACTATCTCTCTATCTGCTCTTCAGCCTGTTTTCTTTTCTTTTCTTTTTAACTCGTTCAAATAATGTCAAGAATGTTGATATTTTCAGAATTTTCTCTTTATTCTCAAGTACTAAAAGTTTTTTTTTTTCTTTCCCCTTTCAGATTTCAGTAATTTCTATTTCTCTCTGTGATTAACGGTTTAAAAAAAAGTATCATATTTTTTGTTACTGCCTTTTCATTTACACCATATATTTAACTCTTTATGCTCTGACAATACTTGAAAGTACCATTAAAATAACTTGTTATAAACCACGGAACTCTATCTCATACGAGCTACACTTGTCACACCCACCTCGCCTCTGAAAATCAGTTAATTTGATCGGCTGTAAAAAAAAATATATATATATGAAAGATTGAGTTATTATTATAACAATAAAACAATAATGATCGCACTTTAAACGGGTATTTATTCTTTTCCGTCTCACCGAGGGGGGGTTTAAGGTCGAATGAGTTGCTGTTAATGGCTGTTTTCGCTTTTCATTAAATAAGATTATTTAAACATTTCAGAATCAACTTATACAAAATTAACTTAGTCCACAGTGTCTTAGCTTCCTTGTGATTTTTAACAATGCTAGATAATGGGTTTAAATAAGGGATTCTGTCAGAAAAGAAATATTATTAATCGCCCATTATTATTTTGTTTTTTATAATCTAACGTAATTTTTACCAAACGTTTTTTCTTTTTGTAATATTCACGCAAAAACATTTTTTTTTTTTTTTTTTTTTTTTTTTTACAGAAAGGAAATATTTGCACTGTCTTTTTTTTTTTTTTTTTTTTTTTTTTTTTTTTTTTTTTTTTTTTAATCTGACGTAATTTTTATGCATTTATGACTTCTAATGCATATTAATGAATTTATTATTTTAAAATTTTCTTTCTCTTTTAAAGTTCACGTGTAAATATAGCTTTTAGGACATAATTTTCAATATTTTCCAGATTTTAATGTACATTATTCATTTGATTTTAATTTGAAATTTTTTTTATTTGTAATAGTCACATGTCAATGAATTTTTAATTTAAAGGAATTTTTATATTCTTTGCGCTGTTTCAATAGTTGACACAAACTTAAAATAATTTTCTTTTCTAAAATACGTAAAAAGTTATTTAATATTTCTCGAAATGCTGAAAATTTGAATTTTAAATGGAATCAAATTCAGGAACAATGAGTCAAATAACAAAAATAATAAAAATAAATGCAATCTGCTCACCGGGAACTTTTAATGTACAAAATGATCTAAAAGTGTTTAAATTCCTATGTATAGTTTTTACTTTTTATTCCCATAAAAAAAAATTTTTAATGGAATGGTATTGACAAACTTTAATATTAAATACTTCTTGAAAAAAATTATTCGATTTCAAAACTGTCTACATCAGCGTATTTATCAAACGTTTCTCTATATTACCACCAAATTTTATTTATGCATGCAATAGTCTTTATATATATATATATATATATATATTAACGAAGAAGTACCCTAGGTCACAAAAAGTGTCAGTGCTAATTACTTTTTTTAGAACAGTGAGAAACCATTTAATGCATCGTATAGTAGTAATGCAGTTCAGAATGTGTTATAGATACTTTATCAGATTCCGTTTCACAAAACAAAAATATTTTTAAAAAGATGATTTTTTTTTTCATTTGCACTTTTTCAGTTTTCTTAACATAGAAAGATTGAGAATGAAAAGTTTCAGTTCGGAAATATTTCTATATTTCTATTGTAAGGTACTATAAAAATATGCTAAATAGTTCTATTTTAAAAAGATTACCCGATTTCAGAAGTTTAAATAATTTTATTACGATCAGTGACGATCTTCTGTTATCGGTTTGCAATTTATTTCATTTTGACTGCATTATTTTCGAGTTTCCAGGAACAAATCCATGACGTCTATGTTCATATTTGATTAAGTAAGATATTATCATACTTTTGAAAATCCCCTTGTATAAAATAATTTAAAAAAAAATGTTTTCTCTCTCTCGTACTTTTATAATAAAGTCCTTTATTAGATGCAAGAAGAAATTCGTTTTGATATGACACTTTAACCCTTAACTGCTGTGATAAACATTGTCACATAAATACTGTGAGCGGTCTGTCTGACCGCTTAATCTAAAGATGGATAAAATGTTACATTAACTCTCAGAATACTATTTATGTATTAAACTTTATATGCAGGACTATTGTAAATAAAATTCAGCAATTCAAAAGTCTCTAGAGGTAATAATAAGACTCCAAATTAAACAAAATTTGACCAATATCTATAGTTAAATTAAAAAATACAAGTTAAACTGTAAAACTTGAAAAACTCAGCGGTCTCTGAGATCGTTAACAGCAATTAAGGGTTAAAGCTATTGTTTAAATGCGCCTCATTTCTCCTCATAATATTTACAGTGAAATGTACCCTGTGCGACCATCCCCATTAAGGGTGTATTCGAAAAAACGCTTTTCCACCTTCAACAGCTCGAAATTTTTCGATACAATTTCAGGAACATTTTTAAAAGTAGAAACATGAAATTTGCTGAGGGGATTCTTGAAAGGACGTATGAAGTGCCGTGTGATGTCTTTTTACGCTCAATTCATTAGAATTTGAGTTATAAACAATTACCTTATCAGTATGACCCTTTTCTTCGTTCCCAAATCTCCCGCTAGGGAAAAATAGGTTCGAAATGCCATTTTTGATTGCTTTTTTTGCAATATTTTCTGCATTTATCAAAGAATTGACAATCACGGCACCTTGTGTACTTTCCAAATAAGAGATTTTGAAAGTTTGGTGTATTTGAGAGCAATAATGAATTCAAAAATAAATCGGGAAATAAGCAGTTTGAATCGAAATACACCCTTAAGCGACTCCCTCCCTGAACGACTAATATTTCATGGAACGTAATCTATTCACGTAGGCTCAAAACTAATTTTACTTTCATTCAGAGACCATCCCAGTTGAACTCCCTCCATGAACGACCATTTTTCTTTGAAGAAATTGAAAGAAGGTTTTTTTTCGAACAATGATTCTGACGATCACATTATCCATCAAACTTCTAAACTAAGTTTAGATTTTTTTTTTTATTATTATTTTATTTTATTCCGGTAATTTTTAAGTGTTTGATCCCTTTTGAGTCTTTTTAGGCAATAAATTTCACTCTGACGAAAAATTATGAACGATGGTGGATAAACTCTTTTGCCAAATTCTGTCTGGAAATTCCCAAAGAAATAAAGTAATGAAATCATCATTATTTGTTCTCGTTCAAAAACATTTATTTACTGAATTATCAAAAGTACTTGAAAAGAAAAGTTGTAAAAAATAAAAACGTAAAATCAAAGCAAACATCAATATATTACTTCATCTTTTAAACGCTGCAGTAAATAACTTCTGTAATTAACATTTGTTTTGATGCTTAAATGTTTATATTTTTTCCTAATGTGAAAAAAAATAGTAACATTAATCGTTACCTTCTTTTAACAATTAAAATCTAAATTTAAACAAGGCCTTCATTGAGGGACCACTTATCGGAGTGATTATTTTTATTGGAATGGAGCGTGGTCGCTTAAATGAAGTTTTATTGTATTTCTATATAGAATCTACATTGGACCACTGAGGTCTGGTGATTCTTCCCCGCATAGGCAATAAATAAATAAATAAATAAATATTAATTCCTTTTAATATTTTATTTACTTTTTATTATTCTTGTGTAAATACATTTGTAATGATAAGATGTGTGGATTTAGAAATACTATTATGTAGGCTTTTGTGACGTATCTCCCCCCCCCTCCCTCCAATACTTATTTATTTTCGAATTTAATGATTTATTTTATGTTAAAGTCTTTTTTCTCTTTTAATATCAACGTGTAAATATTTTTCAATTTTAAATTCTTTTGAAATGTTATTATTTGCATTTTTTAAAAATTTGGTAACAATAAGTAAAAACATAACTTTTTCAAATTATGTAATTAATTACTATTGAAATGCTAAAATTTTAAACATAGAAAAGGGCAAATTTAACAAACAATTACAGAGAGCACACCACATTATAGTATCATACATATGCTTCTAAAGGATGGTTAAATTGCTTTGCATATTTTTTGATCATATTAAACTTATTTAACCAATTTCAACATTAAACAGCACTTAATATAATTCATCGATTTAAAAATTGTCTGCTTCAGCATATGATATTTTTTCTATAAAACTGTGCGTTATCCCATAGGGTTTTTAAAAAAATTATGATCCGAGAGTTATCAAAAGGTCAGAATAATTTTTATTATGTTGGCAGCGGTGACAGCAGTGTTTGCAAATTATTAACTTATTTATTTATCTTATTTATTTATTTTAATAGAGAAATATGATATTAGTGGTAAATTTTTATTGTACATATTGAAGAAATATATTTGAAAGATTCTTTTTTAAACTATCGCTAAGTAATAAGAAAGAAAAAAAAAATAGAATTTATATTGGTTTTAGAACCTAAAATCTGCTTGTTTCAATGTGTTTACCTTATTATTTTTTTTTCTATAAAACTGCCAGTTTTGTAATGAAATAGTTTTAGCAAAATAAACTGAGAAAGTGAAAGATCACAATAATACATTACAGATCATTTTATGCTACCATTTCAGAGAAGTAGTCGCGCAGCGGCTAATATAATTCCTTATATATATATTTTTTTCTCTTTTTTGTCTTGTCTTTTCTTTATGTTAAAAGAAAAACTGTTAAACTCCTTTTATTATTCTACTGTGATAAAATCAGTTAAACTTATAGTATTATCACTATATTTTAAATGTATGGCAATAAAAACAGGGTGTTTCCTTTTTCTTTCTTTCTTTTTCCTTTCTTTTTTTTAAAGAATAAAATAATATATTTTTTAAGTTGTCAATTCAGGACATATCATCAACTTTAACATATCCCCAATTTTTAATCGGAATCGAGATATTCTTTTTAAGGTTTTTTTTGTCACATAAAAATCAATTTGAACTTATACCATTTACCGTGATATAACATACATTTCGATAACACTTTTGATTTTAGAGAAGTTTAAAGAAAAATTCTTATTTAAACAAAATATATAGAATGTATTAATATATCACCAAACGAAATAATAATTTAAAAAAAAAGTTCGTAAGGAAAATTTTTTATTCTAAACTCAAAATAAAAAAAGAGCGAAAAAAAGCTCACTCTCCCAATGGGGAAAAAAAAAAAGGATTTAAAAATTACAACAAAAGAATCTGATGAAGAAAAATGCAAAGATCAAAAGCGAACAGAGATGTGGGTCTATAAAGCCCCTTTCATTTACAACTCTTTTTTTTTTCACTCTGACGCTGTCAAAAAATATGTTAAAGATTTTAAAAGTAAAGAAAAAAAAAACCGAGGGACTTTTTTAATCCATCCCAGCAATGCCAAGCCAAGATTGTTGATATTTTTAAAACTTTTTTTTTCTTAAATATTTAAGAGTGGAAGAAAAAGAAAATCGCATTTTCCTTTCTCTTTATGTAATTCTTTTTTTTTCTTCTCTGCTTTTTTAGTTGTTGTTGTTCTTTTATTTCTTAAATAGTGTAATCAATGTGTTTTTCTCCCTTTGATAACTTCGTCCGGAAACAATTATAAAGGAAATAATGATCTAATATTCATTCAAAAATGAAAATGATTTCTTTAGGGCTATTTTAGAGGGAGGGGAAGTCTGGCTCATGATATCGTAAGATATCTCTTGGAGGAGGAGGGGGGTTGTCTCTTGATATTGTTTAATTGACTGATATAGCTATAAAGGATTAACATATTTGTTGGTTAATAAAAACTTTTAAAATTGCGACAAATTAATGACGTTATTATTTCGTTATTACGCATGTTGAATGAAAATTGTGGACAAAAAATTGCAAAAAAAAAAAAAAAAAAAAAAAAAAAAAAATTAACAATATTTTTTTGTTTATTTAAACAAAATTTCTTTTGACCCATATTTAAAGGAAAATATTTGTTGGTCCAACAAAACTTTTCTTTGGGTGTGTTTACTAATAAATAAAAGAAAAATAATGTTATCCACTTCTTGTTTTTTTTTTTTTTTTTTTTTTTTTTTTAATCAAAAATTTTATTCGCACCTCCCGCCCTACCCCTCTTCCGTTCGGGACAAATGCAACAAGTCTTTATAACTGCTGAACGCATTAGGTAACGAAAAGCTATTGTAAAGTACTGTAATTTCGGGTGTATAAGCCGCGGATCAAACAATTCTTTTTCGACCCAGAATTTTTTAAGAAACAAATATTACTACTTAGATCGACGTAAATATTTGTCTTCAATCACTAAATAAGATTTCTGGGTCCAAAAAGAATTGTTTGATCCGCGGCTTATACACCCGAAATTACGGTACTTTTAAATAGTAACTATATCTTTTCAGTGTTATTTGATATAAAGTGATATTTTATTGACTTCTCTTCAATCGAATCAATAAAGAAGGCAAAAAATAAATGTAACAAGTTTTGTATATCACTCGAAGCTAAAAAAAAAATTCTTAAAAGAAAAAAAAAAAAAAAAAAAAAAAAAAAACACTTTGATAACGATATTATTTTGCGATGGCGGGACTTTCGATGGCACCGGCACCCGGGCTAAAACACTTTGCTTGAAAAAAATATATAAACAAATAAATAAATAAATAAAAATAAATAAATAAATGCAATTTAACAAATTACAACAACCGTTTTGAAAACTAATTTTTCAAAGACTAAAATTTAAATAAATAAACGCTACAAAAAATATGTACATATATATATATATATATATTCTTCACTTTTTGTAAACAATACGTGTTTATTTTGCAGTTAAAATGAAATAAAGGTGAAACAACTCGAGGAAATTATCATGTATACAGTCATTTTCCTTCTAAAGGATTTATTGATTTTTAAAAAAACAAAATAAAGAGGTAACAGTGTTTCTCCCTTTCGGAATTCATTCAGTTTCTTCTATAGCTAATATCTACCCTATTTATATTATTAAGGACAAAAATATCTGTGCGTAACGCATACGTCCTTCTGCGAATGGCAACACTTTCCAATTTTAAATGACATTTCAGTAGTTTTTACTACACTGATAAAAGTTTTGGTGCATTGTTGCTCCACCGCTTTTACAGAATATCTCTCTTTTCACCAACGAGAATGCTAACGAAGTAATTGTTTTCTAAGGTGGTCTGGTGTAATAACGCCAGGTGGGGTAATAACGCCAAGTGTTATTATTATGCATAGTTATGAAATAATCTGGTAAATGACACCCATGTGCTCTGCGCAGAAGGGTTTTGAGTCATATAAATCGCAAAAAACAGCTCCGAGTTAATTTGTTTCATTTTTAGGTCTTATTGTTTTTACTCGCAAATAAAATTAACGCTTGATCTAAAATTTGCGAGGTACGTTTTGTGATGTGAAGACTATTTTTTTTATCCGGAAATATTTTGTTAATTACATAAATTTGTAGTACATTTCATGGACTTTCAAAACGTTTTTGAAGATTTTGGATATCTTTTCGAGATAATTTGTAATTTAAAATGTACAGCGCAATAACTATAACGGGGAAATAACGCCAAACCTCGGCATTAATACCCCGGTTGATTCCCTACAGTGGCCGAGCTACATCCTAAATATTGATTCAAATAAACATAGTTAAAACTGTGCAATGTTTCTAATAATTCTATTTAAGCGGTCCTTTTTAAGCAAAAAGAAGCTCACGGTCTGATATTCTTTTGCCTCATCCTTCCCCCTACACCACACCTTTATTTTTCTTACATTTTCACAAAAAATTGAACATTTTCAATAGCTTAGAATGCAATTTGTCAATTTCTAAGTTTGTAGAGTTTGTATTTTTAGAATTGGGCAATCTACATGCAATTATTCTATCTTATTTCATAGTTTTGTTTGCATGGCGTTATTACCCATATAGGTGGGAATAACGCCAAATAGCATTAGTCCAGAAATCACGCCATTACATTTTATGAATACATATCTGTTAAATTATTTTTTTTTATATAGATAGTCAATGAGTTGCTGCATCAAATCATATATTTGTTTGAAAAATACAATCTAAAACTGAGCCGTGAAAATTGGTAGAACCTTAACGTGGCGTTATTACCCCAGGGTACCTTATAAAAGCGGTGGAGTGACGACACATCAAAAGTTTCAAATTTTTAAATTTCTAAATATCTCACATTTTCAGTTTTTACACTGTCGGTTGTTTATAGAAAAAAATGTGCTTTTAAATGTAATTTGTTTGAAAACTGTATTTCAATTTGTTTCCGAATTATTGGTTTCTTTTTTTATTTGTAGTTTTTAATACGTTTTTGTCATCTTGGCGACAGAATTGTTCCAAAAATGCGGAGATCACAAGGATTCAGATATATCTATTCTCGACCGAGAGCAACAACCAAAATCGAAATAGTTGAAAAAAAAAAAAAAAAAAAAGAAAGAAAGAAAGAAAATGATAAGCTTTTCAGTTACAAATTTTTGAATAAGCAGCACTTTCAATAATAATAATAATAATAATAATAATAATAATAATAATAATAATAATAATAATAATAATAATAATAACGTCAATATTTTTTTTCTAAGGACTTCGAAATTATTTTTATTTGTTTGAAATGATTTTCTTCGGGCTAAGAAGATGCTATAATTTGCTTAAATTATCTTTCTAAATTATCTATTATGTTCTCAATTGCTCCACTCAACAAACGCGAATAGTTTTGCCACAACTATAAATTAATTTTTTAACAGAAAAATACGTGCGTAACGCGATAACTCATGATAAAAATATCGGATCGACTTGAAATTTTGTATATAGGTATATTCTGATAAGGCGCTTCCCTGATTAGTTTTTGGAATTCATTCGATATGTATAAGAGGGGGAACGGGGGGCTCATGCTCCTCCCCTTAATTGATATAAACGGGATTTTCATGCAGAATTAACAGTTTTCGTTCAAAATTTAGATATAGGATCATTCTGATGAGGCGAGTCCGTGGCTGTTATTAGGTGTTCATTGAATAAACATAAACAGGGGGAACGGGGGTTCTAATGCCCCTCCCCTGAACTTGTATAAATGGATTTTTCAAGCAGAATTATCAGATTTCGTTCAAATCTCTGAATAGTTTTGGAAGTTTAATGGTTAAATATAAAAGAGGGGAATAACTCCTCTTAAATTATATAAATGCTAAATGGGTTTTTATCAAGAATTATCCGATTTGCTCTGAATTTTGGATATAGATTTTTTTTATGATAAAGCTTGTCCTTGATAGTTTAGGAGGTTCAATGATTAAGTATAAAAAAGGGGAAAGGGGAGAGCTGTTTCCCCTACTTAATTTGTTTTTCGAACAGAATTAACCCTTGAAAATATAAGGCTGTAATGTACAATTGGTATGCGTAGCCTGTGAGCTCAATGCCATCAGTTTAACTGGGCAATATTCTTTTTATTTAAAAATCTGTCCATGCATTGTCAAGAATGCTGATTCTTTTTAACTTTCTTTTGGCTAGTCTTGAATCAAAAGCGTTTTTTAAGAGGTACTGTCTTATTTTTTTTTTATCCAAGTCGGAGCAATAAAGAGGTGCACGACATTTTCGAAGAAAATAAAGGAAAGAATGTTCTAAGATTTTTTTTTTTTTTTTTTTTTTTTTTTTAATGAATACAATCAAGACGATATTTAAACAGGGCAATTTCCACAGAAAATGGTTATTCGGGAGAGGAGAATAAAATTAATAATACAGTTAAATTTAACGGTATGATTTAAAATTTGCAATTTATATGTTCTATAAAAAATTCCGAGCAAAAATAATTTTAAGCTTATGTTATAAAGTTGCCATTTTGGATTTGAAAGCATCCCTGAAAAGAAAAGAGAAATGCCTACAAAGTACGAAATTTAGTTTGCTTAATTAATATTTTTTAATAGCATTTTTTTTTTTTTTTTTTTTTACCTGCACGTTTAATCATAGAAAGAAGTTAGTAATATTTTAATATTTTGTTATCCACAAATTCGAGTTTATTTCTGTTTGCTTAAAGTTTTTTTTTTTTCTTTTGAGAGAGAGAGAGGGGGGGGGGGGAAGGAGATGATGCTGCAATAAGTTTCAATTAATATTTCTTTAATGGAGTGCATTAAAATAGAAAAAATTACGAAAAATTAAACCTTTTTTTTCTTCTTTTTTTCCCCTCTAGAGAGAAGAATACAGAGAAAAGAGCTAAGCCGACAAAATAACGAAAGAATTTTTCAGGGAATTGTTGTTATCCATTCCTCTATAGAAACATTCCCAGAACGCTACCTAAGAAGCCAAACGTGAAGGATAAAAAAGAAAAGGCTAAAAAAGAAAGAAGCTGCGAGGAAGGGGGGAAAAAAATCGAAAATCGAAAGAAGATCCAGGTATTATAGTGTTCTTTCAATTTCATTTCATTTACTGCTCTCCTATCCTTGAGGTTACCAACGAATCAAATATATATATATTTAAAATCTGTTCGTGCATTGTCAAGAATGTTGATGTTTTTCGAACTTTTTCGGTTAGTCTTGAATCAAAAGCGTTTTTTTAGATGTACTGTTTTATTTTTATCCGTGTTGGAGCAAAATTTGAAGAGGTGCACAAGATTTTCGAAGAAAATAAAGTTGAGAAAAGCTGTTCTAAGAAAATTTTGTTTATGAATACAATCGAGACGATATTTAAACAGGGCGTTTCCACAGAAAAGTGTTATTCAGGAAGGAGAATAAAATTAATAATACATTTAATTTAGTGCTATGATTTTAAAATTTGCTATTTATATGTTCTACAAAAAATTCCGAGCAAAAATAATTTAAGGCTTATATCATAAAGTTGCCCTTTCGGAATTGAGAACATCCTTGGAGGGGAAAAAGAAAAAGAGTTGAAGAGAAAAGAGAAATGCCGACAAAATACGAAAGTTTAATTTGCTTAAGCAATATTTTTTTATATCTTTTTTTTTTTTTTTTTTTTTTTTTTTTTTTAGGAGCACGTTCAATTATAAAAATAAGTTATTAATATTTTAATCTCTAAGGGTTTCGAATTTATTTCTCTTTGCTTGAAATGATTTTTTCTTGGAAGGGAGGGGGGGGGCGAAGAGGATGCTGCAATTTATTTCAATTAATGCCTCTTTAATGGAGTGCATTAAAATAGAAAAAAATTATGAAAAACTAAAACTATTTTTTTCTTTTTTCCTCTAGAGAGAAGAATACAGAGAAAAGAGCTAAGCCGACAAAATAACGAAAGAATTTTTCAAAGAATTGTTGTTATCCATTCCTCTATAGAAACATTTTCAGAACGCTACCTAAGAAGCCAAACGTGAAGGATAAAAAAGAGAAGAGGCCTAAAAAGAATGCAATGAAGAAAGAAGCATCGAGGAGGGAGAGAGAAAAAACCCGAAAATCGAAAAGAGATCCGGGTATATAGAGTTCTTTTCATTTGATTTGATTTGATTTGATTTACTTCTCTTTTCTTATCCTTGAGGTTACCAAAGAATCAAACACTTTTTTAAAAAAATCTGTCCGTGCACTGTCAAGAATGTTGATGTTTTTCAAACTTTTTTTTGGTTATTCTTGAATCTAAAGCGTTTTTTTTTTTTTTTTTTTTTTTTTTTTTTTTTTTTTTTTTTTTGAGATGTATTGTGTTATTTTTATCCATGTAGTTGAGAAAAGCTGTTATAAGAATTTGTTTTCACGAATACAATGAAGAAGGTACTTAAACAGGGCAATTTTCACAGAAAAAAAGTCATTCGGGAGCGGAGAATAAAATTAGTAATACAGTTAATTTAACGGTATGATTTAATAATTCGTATGATTGAAAATGTGAATTAAAAATTATGCTCTACAAAGAATTCCGAGCAAAAATAATTTAAAGCTTATGTCACAAAGTTGCCCTTTCGGATTTGAGAGCATCATCGAAAAGAAAAAGGGCGAAAAGAAAAGAGAAATGCCGACAAAATACGAAAATTTAGTTTGTTTAATTAATATTTTTTGATTTTTTTAGTAGCACGTTTAATTATAAAAAGAAATTTTTAATATTTTAACCTCCACGGATTTGAATTTATTTCAATTTGCTTGAATTTTTTTTTTTTTTTTTTTTTGTTAGGGGGGGGGGGGGCGAAGAGGATGCTGCAATTTGTTTCAATCAATGCTTATTTAATGAAATGCATTAAAATAAAAAAACTTGCAAAAAATTAAAACCTTTTCTTTCTTTTTTTCCCCTCTAGAGAGAAGAATCTAGAGAAAAGAGCTAAGCCGACAAAATAACGAAAGAATTTTTCAAAGAATTGTTGTTAACCATTCCTCTAAAGAAACATTCCCAGAACGCTACCTAAGAAGCCAAACGTGGAGGATAAAAAAGAAAAGGCTGAAAAAGAATGCTATGAAGAAAAGAAGCGTCGAGGAGGGAGAGAGAAAAAAATCCGAAAATCGAAAAGAGATCCGGGTATATAGAGTTCTTTTCATTTCATTTCATTTACTGCTCTCTTCTTATCTTTGAGGTTACCAAAGAATCAAATACTTTTAAAAAAAATGTGTCCGTGTATTGTCGGGAATGTGGATGTTTTTCGAACTTTTGTTTAGTCTCGAATAAAAAGCGGTTTTCTGATGTACTGTCTTATTTTTATTCCTGTTGCGAGGACCGTGGGAAGATGGGGAGGGGGGACGAAGGGGGCAGAAATTGAGGGGCGACAAATTTATACTACCCTTTATGTTTGTTTCTTCTTGTAAAAATAAATAAATAAATTTACGTATATACATTTCTTTGATAGAAATATACATTTTTACAAGATAAAGTAAAAAAACTAAAACCCAACTACGACAAAAAACTACGCTGAAAAAGTATAAAAGTACCCCATGAATACAGGTAAAGTCACAAGCAAATGCTAGTAATATATAGATATATTCAAAATGTACAAGTAAAGCGCTTTTGAATGATACCAAACACGGCATATTTATCTTAACTTTATTTTTTGACGTATGACGCTTCCAGTATTTGGTAGTAGTGACGCACATATCCGTCGATGGCAGCAAATGGGTAATGGACCGATTAGTGGATGAGGTCGTTAGTGTAATGTGTAAATGTGTAATGTAGATTGAAGGTTTCATGTATTAAGATGACCTAGGAAGATTTCTTAATCTATCTAATACTGGTGATATAAAAATACTGGTGAAGCTCTTTCAAGTAATACCAAACACATTACATATATTTTTATTTTATACTTTTTGTCCGCTAGAGGGCATAATAGTAAATTTGGTGACAAACTTTATAGCTCACAACCAACAGAATATCAAGATCAAGACCCTTCTAATGGCACTGCAGTGGTCTTATTCTGATTACTAAGTACCAAAGAAATTAAGAACGAAAAGATGTGAATTATATGCAATTAGCCCATAAATGCAAGTAAAGTCACAAGCAAATGCTAGTAATATATATATATTCGAAATGTACAAGTGAAGCGCTTTAAAATGATACCAAACACGGCATATCTAGCTTAACTTTATTTTTTTACTCTGTATATTTTGTCCGCTAGAGGGCGCCACATTGAATTTGGTGAAAATCTATATAGCCTATAACCAGCGGACAATTAAGACGCTTCTAATGATATGTCATTTGTCGAATTCTGATTAGTGGTTTAGAAGTTACGAGGGAACAGATGAACATACATACATACATACATACATACATACATACATACATACATACATACATAGCCTGTCAAAATCATAACCCTCCTTTGGCTTTGCCGTAGTCGGGTAAAAATAGCACTTGGCTTCAATCTTACACTCTTAAAAATCTCGTCCTAATTTAAACCAAATTTTGATGTTCAATAGCTGCCACTATAAGATCGTGAAACCTTGAATCAATATTTTGAGCTCCTGTTGAAGCATGTTGGAATGAGGTTGAAATAGGATAGGAAGCTCCAAGTTTTGGTACAAGGTTTTACCATCTACAGCTACTGAACATTAAAATTTGGTTCAAACGAGAACAAAAATTTTAACAGTGTGGAATACAAAAGGGGTTGAAAATTGATATACTGTGTTGTTATATACATTTTTCCCATATCTGTTTTCCAGATCTTCTTTGCCAAAATGTAAGTGCAATTTTATCTTATACTATTTAGTTGCTAAACTGAAACTTTTTAAAGTTCCAAAATAAACGCGAAATATGTAACTCAATAGAGTTTATTTGTGTTTCTACACTTTTGAATTTTGTGACACGTCTTACAAATTTCAACGGGTAATAGGGAGAAGGGGGGGGGGGGGGGTGAGGCCACCAAACTGAAACTTTGTCTCGGGTACAGTTTTCTCTTCTCACGATACTGCATGTTGGAATAAAGTTAAAAGAGATACAAGAGGCCGCGTTTTTTGAAATGAAGAAAATAAAGTTGATAAAAGCTGCTCTAAGAATTTTTTTTTAAATCAAGTAACTTCAAAACGATATTTAAACAGGGTAATTCCACAGAAAAGTGACATTTGGGAGTGGAGAATAAAATTAATAATACAGTTAATTTAAGGGTATGATTTTAAAATTTGTTATTTTTAAGTTGTATAAAAAATTCTTGGTAAGAAGACAATGAAAATTGCTGTTCACAAACTAGAGTTAGTATTTTTTTTAGTTTAAACCAGGTTTTTTCTTTGTTTAATCCGGATTTATTAAATATGTTTTCCTATTACAGATACATGCATATTTATCAATAAAAATAAATATTTTTGAATATATAAGAAATATAACTTCATTTAAAAAGTGATTCTAATCAATGTAATTGTTTAATATACAATTAGTTATGTAGAAGATTGAAATAATTTAAAATTTAAAGTATGTAAATAATTTAAAATTTAAAGCAAATAATTTAAAATTTTAGCATGTCTTATGTTTCATAAATAAAATGCTCTACATAATGAAACATTGATACCTTGAAAATCTTAATAAACAATCTTTTGATTAAAAGCGCTATAAATAAATACATGCTATAGTTTCATAAATAAAATTTACTTTCACATGGCTATTCAAATACTACTATTCAAAAACTGGAATAAAAAATTATTTATTCCATTTATTAAAATTTTGTTATTACAGTTTTTCACGTTCATTGTGTTTGTAATTTTTTTCTATTTATTTTTTGAAGATGGCTCAATGAAAATGAGCTGAAACATGTCAATATTTAATATATTTTATTAATAAAGTAGCGTCTTATAAGCAAAATAATTATTTATAATATAAGTTCATACTTTTTCGTTATAGAATATATATTTTTATTACGATATAGTTATTAAGGGACGTGATCAAGACTTACTGCTTTCATATTTCATACTATGGATTTTTCAGAAAAAAATTCAAACTGTGCGTTTTGAACCGAATTTCTGTGCGCTAGAAGAATAATCGTTGAAACTGGGATGTAAAACGTGTTTATCGCGTGATCAAAATCGTTTATAAGTATTTTGTTGATCAGAAAATAGAAAACAAAGTTCGATTCCAAATCGCTTCCATAGCCAAGCCTTCCAATTTTATATTTTTCCATTAAAAAATTTCTGAAATCTCCTATGTAATGTAAAGTCTATGGGCGTTTGATGCATGCTTATATATAAAATATCTCCTCAGGAAGTTATTATTTTTAACTTCTTCTGTCGGTGCTATCATCTTAAAAGATGTCACTTTTCTTCTTAGTTTTCAAAAAATATTTCTAAAATGTATGCGGAATTTAATATTTTGTGTATTTAAAACTGACGAACGGGAAGCAAAATTTTAACACATTATTAAAAACATAAAATTTTAGCACAAATTAACAATAATTTTAGAAACATTTTAAAAACTTAACAAAAAAAAAAAAAAAAAAAAAAAAAAAAAAAAAGGGAGGACATTTTCTAAGAAAAAATCACCGAAAGAAGAAGTTAAAGATATTAATTTCCTGAGGGGATATTTTAAATATAATAATGCATCAAACGCCCGTAGACCTTTACATGATGAAGGAGAATTTGGAAAGTGAATGACTAGCAGCGTTAAGAAATATTTCTTGAACGCTACCTAAGATGCCTAATGGGAAGCATAAAAAGAAAATTACAAAGAAAAAAAAAATAATAGTAATGAAAATAAAATAGAAAAAAGTTCAGAAATCGAAATACGATCCGGACATAGCGAGTTCTTTCATTCCTCTATATATTCTCCTCAAGCTAAAATTGTCAAAGAAAGAATCGTTTTTTTAACCAGTCCAAGCACTGTAAAGAATGTTGATGCTCTTTTTTTTTTCTTAAGTATTAATAAGAGTTCTTTTTTTATCATTTTATTTTTTCTTAAATAATAGCCAAACAAAATAACCATCCTATTTTTCTCGTGTTGACTTTCTAGCAATATTATAAAACAAGTTGGAAATTGCACGTGAAGCGTAGCAATTGAGGTGCGTTCGTACGATAACGAAGTTTCAAAAATATCCCTCTCATATATCAATCTCATAAAATTTTAAATAGTTAATTACAATTAAAATGCGCACCAAACAATATTCTCCCTATACCATTATGTAATGAAATACTTTTGTGTAGCCTTGTAAATCATTAACAAATGTTCTTTACACAACAGGTTATGCAAAATGTATATTATAATATGTACTTTATAGATGCATTTCAATATTAAAATGTTCGAATGAGTGTAACACCATTGAAATGCATTTGAGACTTTTTTCTCATTGACCGTAATGTAACGGAATACTTTTTGATTGTCCCTGTAATTGAACTATGCATCCGATTTTGATAAAATTTGAAATAACTCGACAAAATTATGTAATAATTACGTATTTAAAATTTCAAACGATAAAAATGCATTTGAAACTTTTTTCCCCCATTGACCGTAATGTAATGGAATCCTTTTGATTGTCCCTGTAATTAATCTATGCATCCGATTTTCATAAAATTTGAAATGACTCGACAAAATTATGTAATAATTATGTATTTTAAATTTCAAACGATTCAGTTGGGTAGTTTTTGCGTTATTATATGCGGACGGACAGACAGACGGACGGACTGAACGACAACAATAGGTGCTACGTATTTACATAACGAACGCACCTAAAAACTGAAATGGATTTCATTGTTCATTATTAAAATAAATATATGTTTCTGTTTGGATTTTTTTTTTTTTTTTTTTTTTTTTTTTTGCAGATTATAATAGGAAAAAATAATGTTTGTAGTTCTTAAGTGCATTTGTAATTATATAAATGCATAACACTTGTAGTCTTATCTTTAGTCCACTCGATTGTCTGCGTATAGTAGTTTCTAAATAAAAGTCACGTCTCTTTCGGGATATGCAGCATTTCTTTTGGTCTTTCCGCAATAGTACATTTTAGTTAATTTTCGTGCACATACATTTTTTATGCTGTCCTGGATAACTTTTAACTTATTGCCTAAAGTTAAACATTTTCCCTTTTGAATACATTCTGTATTCTTCTTATGTATCCGCAAAAATGAATAAATAAATAAAAATAAAAATAAAGGAAAGATCCGATATTAACAATATTGCACAGTCACAAAGATCAGTAAGTCCACGATATACTGAAAAAATTCAAGATTGCCTTTTAATTCCTAACATAACAGAAATGCGTTCAAAGAGTTAAAATTTGTTACATTCCACGGGCTATTCCTCTTTGAATTCGCGCGCACTTTATCAAAATATTGCAGGATTTCACGAAAAAAAGGAATGCCGCCATCTTTTTTTTCTATCTGTATTTAGAATTAATATATAATATTTTCTTCAACTGAATCTTTATTTCTACTCTGATTAAAAATATTCTATAGAAAAGAAAACTGAAAGCAAGAATAAAACTTTCTATTTTTAAAATATATACTTAATCAAATAATTTTTAAAAAATTTAAAGATTTTTTTTTTTATGTGCAAACAAGTGATAGAAAAAATGAAATTTTGAATCAACAATTTTTAGTATTTTTTTCTCATTAAAGAATAAAAAGGCAAGAATGAAAGTTCGATATTTCAAATATATACCATTAGCTATAATTTCAAATAATTTTAAAACTCTAAGAGGTGTCCTTTAGGTTCAGACAAGTAATAGAAAAATTTAATTTTTTCCACAAAAGTTTTTAGTATTTATTTATTTTTAAATTACAGAATAAAATTGCAATTAATAAATTATGCTAATCTGTTACTTATTGTTCATTTTCAATTGTGAATAATTTTTAATAAAGTCTTTCTATTCATAAAGCTAATAATCAAACTTGAAATTTCAAGCATGTATACAAAACCTCGATTTTGTATCAACTTTTACTACAAATTTTTATATTGAAATAAACAAGTCTGAAATCTATTACTTTGAATTTACTCGTAAATGAATATAATCTACTTATATGATGACTTTAAATAATATCTGTGAGACATGTCAGCCCCATCTGATTTGCTCATTTTGTACGGAATGGCACGATAGCAACACTTTTGCGATATATTAAAAACACAAGAACTATTTTGTATATGAAATTTTCTAATTCACAACCCATTAATGTGTTTTTAATTTGGTGACAAAAAGAGTTCAGTTTCTTTTCTTTCTTTTCTTTTCTTCGCTTTCTTTATGTGTATGTTTGAGAATTTCCAATGTTCATTAAAGAATCTCATAATGTTTTTACGAATTTCGGAAATTCATTCTACACGTAGCTATAGTTTATGCGGTAAAACTAAAGCTATACAGACACACACAGAGTGCATCTTTCATTTGATAAATGTTTAAAAACATTCCAAGTTTACAAAACTAGATATACTTCTGTTTATGTCGTAATAATTTAAAAATCTCAATGTAATCTAAACGTGACCCTTGCACTGTAAAAAAAAAAAAAAAAAAAAAAAAAAAAAAAAAAATTCTGTAATCTTACAGTTGTGAAGTTGCCTAAATCTGTATGATTACTAACATTTTATCTGTACACTGTACAAGAAAAAAATGCAAATCTACAAAACTAATTTTTGTAAAGCTACAGAAATCTGTAACTTTACAAACGAGTCTACTAAATTGACAGTTTTCTTACTAAAATTTTATCTGTTATCAGCGTTGCCGTTACATGAAAAATATTTGGAATCCCGGTTTCCTAAAATATTTTTAGTAACCTTACAGATTTTTTTGATTTTCGGTGGAAATTTGTATCTGTTACATGAATTTCTGCTGTTACCGTTAAAACTTTTAGTAACTTTAAAGATTTTTTTTTTCAGTGTGCGACATTCACGTACGTAATTTTTATCATATTCATTAATGAATATACAAGCTTCGGAAATTTTTTCCTAGCGTAGCTATACTGTGTGGAATAAACTTTGTTTTACAGACAGAGATACAGAGTGCAACACTCGTTTAAAATACTGAAAAAAAAAAAAAACTTTAAAGTTACTAATCTTTTTCTGGTAAACTGGGATTCCTACTACTTTTTATGTAACGGTAAGATAAAAAATTCATGTAAAAAAATCGGTTACATGATTTTTTGCTGTTTCCATTGCATGAAAAGTCTTAGAAATCCCATTTTCCTAGAAAAAAATTTAGTAACTTTACCGATTATTTTTTTTAGTGTAAATGCTCAAAAAACATTCTAAGTTTACAAAACTATATGTACTTCTGTTTATGTCATAATAATTTAAAAATCTTCATGTAATTTAAGCGTGACCTCCGCGATATTCACGTACCTAATTTTTATCATATTCATTAAGGCATACACAAGCTTCGGAATTTTTTTTTCCCGGCGTAGCTATACTTTGTGCGGTAAAACTTGTTTTACAGACACAGACGCAAAGTGCATCATTAGTTTGATAGACTGCAAAAAATATCTTTAAAGTTCCTAAACTTTTCTGGAAATTGGGGTTCCTAGGGCTTTTTTATGTAACAATAACAGAAAAAATTCATGTAAAAGAATCGGTTACATGATTTTTTGCTGTTTCCATTACTTGAAAAGTTCTAGGATTCCCATTTTCCTAGAAAAAAGTTTAGTAACTTTAAAGATTTTTTTTGTTCACCGTGTAAATGCTCAAAAAACATTCTAGGTTTACAAAACTATATGTACTTCTGTTCATGCCAAGAAAATCTAAAAATTTCAATACAATTTAAACGTGACTTCTACACTATGTAAAAAATGTCAGATGTTTCTGAATGTATAAAAATGTACTGCAATCAAAAACGAAAATATGCTGTAACCTCTTCTAACTCACCTAAGGCTTCAAAAACCGTTCCTTTACCTTCAAAAATTTCAGAAAAGTATTTGTTTTCGAAATTTAAAGAAGAATTTATAAAAATTAATTTTTTTTAGCTGTCCGTCCTCTTCGGAAACGTTTCTAAGTAGCTTTTACAATACAATAATCACTTTTCTCAAATCAAAATATCACTTTTTCGGATACTACCAATTCATACAAAAATATTTTGATATTCAGAGAACATGTTTAATAGACAAACATACAATATTAACAGTATTAACATTAATATGAAAATTAACATTATTTCGCTACAATTGCATGCACAAAATCAGTTATGCAGCTGAAAATGTTTACTTGAGAATGGGTAGTATCCGAAAAAGTGATATTTTGATTTGAGAAAAGTGATTATTGTACTGTAAAAGCTACTTAGAAACGTTTCCGAAAAGGACGGACAGCTAATAAAAATTAATTTTTATAAATTCTTCTTTAAATTTCGAAAACAAATAGTTTTTTGGGACTTTTAAAGGTAAAAGAACGGTTTTCGAAACCTTAGGTGAGTTAGAAGAGGTCGCAGCATATTTTCGTTCTTGCTTACAGTACATTTTTATACATTCAGAAACATCTGACATCCTTTACAGTGTACTAAGTTCATGCAACTTTAACCATATTCAGTAAAGAATGTGTCAGTGTTTTTTACGAATTTCTGAAGTGTTTTACATGTGCTGTTTTATACTGTTCTAAATAACTGTTTGGAATTTACAATGTGTTGTTAATTTGGTGACAAAGTGTTGTGCAGCACAACACTATTGTAAGAAAATGTTTTCATCAACACTAGTTGCAACACTATTTCAACACAATTTCTAAAAAACATTTCTCGATAGCAACACTTCTGCAGCAGATTACGAACGCATTTCTTGATAGGGTCATTCCATGTAAAATGTGAAAAAAAAAAAAAAAAAAAAAAAAAAGCGGGTGCATAAGAGCCAATATTAATAAAATTTAATGCACATATTCAATTCATATTCAAACAGAAATCTGCAAAATATCTTGACGAAAAATAAATTAATTTGGTTGTTTTGGATAATATATATATATATATATATATATATATATATATATATATATATATATATATACAGTCGAGTCTCTATATAACGAAATCCACCTTTCCAGTAAAAAATTCGTTACATAGAGAAATTCGATGTATAGAGAATGATGTTAAAAATCGTATTTAACGTGTGAAATTTGAACAAATATTATTTTTGATCTTTTGAATTAAGAATTTAGAATGTTTAAAAGTAAATATTAACCTAACATTTTATTTCTTATTTATTTAAGTTGTTTCAAAAAAGTGAACAGACATTTATTTGAAAGCTTAATGAAAATCAAATAAGGAAGACTTGCATTAATTTCAGACGAAGAAATCTGTAATTTTTTGTTGTTTTGATTTTAAAATTGTTACGCTCTCAAAAAAATGCTTAAAATTTAGCAAGGAATGAAAAATTGTAGTTAACATTTTCCTCCATTTGAAGGCCTCTCTTATGTGTCTCTTATTGATCCTCTCTTACATGTGTATCAATATAATTGACACTGTTTTGAGAAGAATGTGGAAAGGTGCGAGGGAGGTGGGATGAATTTGTTGGATTTAAAGAACAAGGAGAGAAGTAATATAAAAAAAACTCAGCACTGACGATAAATCAAAAATAGGTGATGGAAAATTGATTTCATATGATTTCGAAGCTTTTTAAAACTGAATAAATTAAGACCAACTTATGAAAAATTTCGTTATATGGAGATAGATATTTCGCAATATAGAGACTGTTTTTAATGTAATCATGCGAAAAGGGGACCGTTCCTACTAAAAATTCGTTATATAGAGAAATTCGATGCATGGAGTTTCGTTATAGAGAGACTCAATTGTATATGGAATGACATGTGTGCAATCGTCTAAGGTATGAATTTTGAAGTTCTGTATTCTGAAAACTATTTAACAGAAATGAATTTTTCTTATAATATTGTAACCCCTGAAAATCTATCTTCCTATTTATTGAGTAATAGCAATATGGTAATAGAATGACTAATCTTAAATTGATTCTAAATATCGGAAATTTGTGAATTTCCAGAAAATTAGAAAAAACCAAAGGAATTAAAACACATCTGTTAAATTGATGTATGATGTTGAAAGTTGCCATTTATTTCCTTCATATGAGCAAAAAAGAACTTACAATTTTTAAAAAAATTACAAAATCATATTTTTTCCTTTAAGGGTGTTCGCAACTGCTCCGCCCAACAAGCACAAAACGTTCTGACACATTTACAAATTCATTTTTTACCAGAAATATATAAAATTGGAAGGCCTGACTATGGAAGTGATTTCGAATTGAACATATTATTCCATTTTATGATAGTTAAATTATCTATCCAGTTCTAAGCTTTTTTGATCATCTGATCACTCGTTTTTCTCCTGCTTTTAGACCAGTTTTTCTGCTTTCATCGGGAAATGTGTTCAAAAACGTCAACTTTGGAGGCTTGTTATGAAAGATCTATTACGTTTGTAAAAAGACAGAAAACTGGGTGAAATTTTTGATTAGTTTCTGAATAATAACACCTTCTAGTTTTATGCATTTCCAAACAAAAGTAAATTAAAACTTATATCACAAAGTTGCCTTTTTTTATTTAAGAGCATACTTAAAAAGTGCGTAAGTGATTTCTAAAAATTTATAACTTTTTTTTCTTGAGGGGTGGGGGGGGGGGGGCTATAGTTTGTGCGGTTATACGGGTGATTCTCAAAATAGGGGACTATTTCAAAAATGAAATCTTAAAAAAATTACTGTTAGCAAAATTTCTGAAAAAAATAGGTGTTGTTAATATAGTATTAGGTATACTTTCCATGTAGTCAGCAGAGCTAAATATTTAAAAATTAACTTAAAAAAAAATTAGTATTTTTTGAGCCATGCTAATGATAAAACAAATTGCATGGAATAAATATATTATAAAATTTTTATTTTCTTCCTGTTTAAATATTTTTTTTCTATATTTATTAACCTTCCTTTTCAGCAAATGGTTTCCATTTTTACATATATACATATAAGGAGAATAAAAACATTACCAAAGAGCAAACTTTGTTACATGAGCAATATTCTGACACTAACAATGTAAGAAACTGTCTTAGTGATTTTCCTACAGATTTAATGCATATTTTAGGGATAATAAATGTAATACCTAAATTTATACGTAAAATTAAAATTTATAAAGGATACAATATAAGCACTGGTTACATTTATGTACATAGGAGTCTTTAGCATGGACAGAAAAACCATGCTAATGACACTGATATCTGTCCATGCTAATGACAAATTTTAATTTAAATAAGATTATGAGCCATAATATAATCACGATGCAATAGTCCTTTCTGGGGCTTTTTAAAACACAAAAGTTCTATGCAAATAAATAAAATAAAAATTTTAACTATAAAATAAACATGAAAATTATTATTCATTCTAATGACATACAATTGATGTACGCCCCTAATATTCAACTTCTATTCTTAAAATACAATACATGCTTCTATTTTCTGGCTGGGATAAAATGGCTTCTTGTTGCCATGGAGAAACTTTATATTTTCAAACTATTGTCATATGTGAAAATGAAATTTTGATTAATAACCAGCTGTTATAATATGACCTTGTTTTGAAAATCGAATATGGAGGACAAACTTTAATTTTTTTTTATGTACTATAATTTTATTTTTAAAAAGAAATTTATTGGATAAATCCTCTCCTTGATTAATATAAAGAAAGAATAACATTTGTTTATTTTATAAACATGATATTAACTCTTGAAAAACGCTAGTATACACAAGGCACAGCTGCTGTGGACATCCATGCTAATGACATTTTGAATCTTTATTCTGTTATTTTAAGGTGTTTTTAACTAAAAAGTGAGTAATTCTTGAGTGAAAATAATGAATAATATTAAGAAAAACATATCTAAATATAAAAACATGACAGAAAACCTCTCAATTTTTTTTGTATGCCGAAAGACATAAATTGTCCCCTATTTTGAGAATCACCCATACAGACACAGACACACAGTGAATCATTCGTTTGATAAACGCCCGAAAAACATTCTAAGTTCACGAAACTAGATGTACTTCTGTTTATGTCATAATAATTTTAAAATCTCAATACAATTTAAATGTGAGCCCTGTGACATTCACGTGATTTTAATCATGTTACCAAGGAATGCGTTAGTGTATTTAAAAATTTCGGAAAATTCTTTCTCCGCGTAGCTGTACTTTGTGCAGAAAAATATATTTTACAGGGACAGAGTATATTATTCGTTTAATACCTAAAGTACCTAAAAATCATTCAAATTTAGAAAACTTCATTTACTCCTCTTTATGTCATAAGAATCTAAAAGTCTCAATACAATTCAAACGTGACCGTTTCGGCGTTCGGGTAATTGTAATCCGATTCATTGTTGAATGTGTTAGTATTTTTTACAAATTTAAGGAATTCTCTCGTTTTTTATTTTTTATAGTGTAGTTATACTTTGTGCATAGGAAAATGAATTTTACTGAGACAGGGTGCATTATTCGTTTGTTAAACGACATAAAACCACTGCAATTTTATGTAAGTTTAATCATAGAGAAATCATTAACTAACCCCGCTCTAAAAAAATGGTAAGTAAATATTATTATGATGGATATTTAAAGTGACAAAACAGAATTAAATAGCTACTGTTAAATATTTTATTTACTGACCGTAAAGGAATATACTTTTTTTTAAGATATTAAAAAAAAAAAATTACATGATATATCAAAAATTTTAATAAATAATGCCTAAAAATATAACATCGAAATATTTTTTAATCGTATAAACGAGGTAAATTTGTTAAGAATAAGCGAATTAAAGTATCAATTTTATTTATTTTTTAAAGCTAATTATACCCTTCTTTATGTATACAGGTCATATGACAAAGACGGTAAATGGCACAATTTTTTTAAGACAATGAGATGTAAAAATTGAATATTCATTTAAAGTTATATATATTATATTACATAAAGTTATATTATATATTGTAAAATACCGCCTTCATCAATACCAATGTTTGTGAATATTAGATTTTTTTAAAGTAGTAATTTAAGGATGTTCTCGATTGATACTAGATTAATTTATAACACGATTAATCAATCAATAAATGAAATATAACAGATGTAAATTTACCAAGTGGGTGAAAAATTTCCGGGCCAGGATTCGAACCTGAGCTATGAGAAGCAGTATTCGCTGCAGTTCCTTATATTGACCTTCGATTTATTCTGTTGAACTGATCCAAAGTATCAGACCAGATTGTGGGATCATTAAGAGTGTTCTTAACTGCTCCGCTCAACAAGCGAAAAACGTTTTGACACATTTACAGAGTCATTTTTTAACATAAATACATAAAATTGGAATGTCTGACTATGGAAACGATTTCGAATTGAACCTATTTTTCCGTTTTATGATAGTTAAATTACCTATCGAGTTATAAGCTACTTCGATATCTTGATCACCCGTTTTTCCCTTGCTTTTCGACCGGTTTTTCTGCTTTCGTCGGGAAATGTACTCAAAAGTGTCGACTTTGAAGGCTTGTTATGAAAGATCTATTGTGTTTTTTAAAAAACAGAACACTGAGTGCAATTAGGCAGTTTCTGAATAATAACACCTGCTATTTTCATGCATTTCCGAACAAAAATAAATTAAAGCATGTATCACAAAGTTGCCCTTTTTGATTTAAGAACACCCTTAAGGTTAGATGGGTGAATTAATTCTTCAGTATTCGTCTGGGATGGCTTAGATGGAAGAGCATTGGTGGCTTCAGGCAATACATCCCTGGTTCGAATTCTGGCCCGGACTTTTTTCATCTACTTGGGAAAAAAAAGTTACATGTGTTACATCTGTTATTAACTGCTGCGCTCAATAAAAGCAAAACGTTTTGACGCATTTTCAAATACCTTTTTTAACGGAAAGATAAAAAAATATGTAATTCTGACTATGGAAGAGATTCGGATTCGAACTGTTTTTTCTATTTTTTATCAATAATTTACCTATCAAGTTATAAGCGATTTTGATCCCACGAAAAACACGTTTTCGTTATGTTATTCTTCTTTCGCAAGGAAATTCGGTTCAAAACGCCTACTTTAGCAATAATATTTGAAAGATATATTGCGTTTGCAAAAAAAGTGGAAAAGCTGTTTGAATAGATCTTTTCTGAACAACAACACCTGTTAGTTTCAAGCATTTCCGAACAAAAATAAATTAAAACTTATGTGATAAAGTTGCTCTTTTGGCTTTGAGAATACATTTACATGTGATAAAGAAACATTGATTATCATCAATTATCTGATTTTTTTTTTTTTTTTTTTTTTGATTTTTTTCTTGTCACATACCACATTTATCACTTGGACTCTTAATATATAAAAATCTACCCATGAAATTTATTAAAATCGATAGTTTCGTACTAGCCACATACCGGAATTTAATATAGTTATAAAAAAAAAAAAAACACAAAAGGATTTACATTTTACAAATGCTTTTTTGATTCCGATTATTCAATTACTTAAATACGTAGTTCGATTACATATCGATTAAATTTCTATTTTATTAATATAATTGCATTTTACTGATGAAGTGCTGATTTAGTTATGAAATGTAAACAAATGCTGAATAGTTTATATTGTTTTAGGCGCAAACGGAATAGCACTCCCCTTCGGCACAGATTTTTTTTTTTTTTTTTTTTTTTTTAATTCATGCTAGAAAATTATGTTAAGTAAATTGAGGCACAGTTTTCAGACGAATTGTATTTGAAAGTGCATTTTTAACTACATACGATGATAGAACAAATTAATTTATCTATTAAAAATAAATAATTTTTTCAAAAAAAAAAAAAAAGAAAAGAAAATAAATTGGACTGTTTACATTTTTCGCACCTTCGATATGACGTCAACGTTCATCGCTGACATGATTTAGCTTTATAATATAAATATAAAATATGATTCTTACTTTAATAATCTGCTTCATCAAATACAAAAAATTACTGAAAACAAAACCAGCTTTAACCCTTTTTGGGTCTGATGTACTACCAATAGTACAAATTTTTTAATTGAGTGTTTATTTTGTTTTAACATATACTTCTGTTATGTTGACACGTAGTAATGTTAGTATGTGTTTATGTATTTACTATACGATTTCACTAATATTAATGCATTTAGAAATAATAATAATAATAAATACTTGCTTAATTTTATTGGCACCGTTTGCGATTCTTTTAATTTAAACCTATAATCCAACTCTTTAAATTTAAATCAAAGGTTACTTTTTTGAAAGAATCATGTGTAATAAAGCGAAAAATGTATTAGAAAGTTGTAATATACATTAAATCTTCTTGTAATCTTTTCTAAACATCTCCAAATACTCTTCTATTGTCTTATAAATATGAATTGAATATTATGCAAAACAACAACAACCGTTGTGTTCCAGACGATGAAATATTCGTCAAACTCTAATTAATCTATTCAGATAGCTTTGCATTTACCGGCGTATTTGAAAAGGTTAAATCTCATATTTTTTAAAACCAACTACACATAAATTATAAGAAGGTTTTAGCTTTAAGAATTTATTTTTGATTTGTCGGTAGCTATGAAATTGCGCCCGGAGAGGCAAAACCGCAATAAAACAATTTTATTTATTTATTTATTTATTTATTTATTTTTTATTATTATTCATTTTGTCAAATTTTTAGCACAGTTTATTTTGTAAAAAAATTTATATCACTCCGAACTTTTCGAAATTTTTGTAGGGGGTGTAAATCTGGTCTATTGAGATATTTTTAAAAGATTGTACTGAAATATTTACATTTAGATACTTTTAGCGTAGAAAAAATACCCTGTCCGTGAGTCGCAATGTGACCTTATTATTCCAGTCTATTTGAAAGGGTTAAAATTCATATTTTTTAAAATTGATTGCATAATCGATAAAAAAAAAGTTTCAACTTTAAGAGCAAATACTTTTGGTTTGTTTTTACCTCATAAATTGCGCCCTGGAGAAGCGTTGACATAAGGAGAAAAAACGCTTTTTAGAATTTGCCATTTCTTTATCAATAAATTAACTATTGAGTTATAACTGATTTTGATCATGTGACAAGCAAAATTTTCACTCTAGATTGAGTGGTTGTTCTTGTTTCGTGCTTAAATTCAAAACGACCACTTTGACACACTATTTTCTGAAAAATATGTTGTATTAACAAGAAAAAAAAAAAAAAAAAAAAAAAAAAGTGCGATTTGATAGACTCTGAACAACAACAAATGCTAGTTTCGTACATTTCCGAACAAAAATAAATTACAACTTATGTCAAAAAATTGCCCATTTTGATTTAAGAACAGCCTTAATCCAAGAAGATTTCACTCTGCCAGACACCATTTATATATAATTCTACTCCTCTATTTTTTCCCCCTCTGGTAGTAAGTAGTATATCATTTTACACTCTCTGAAGTAATCTTAAATCTGGATAGGTTCATATCTGTCATATATTTTTTTAATACATCTGAATGGCAGGGATTAAGTTATTTAAAAGGTCAATGAAATGAAATGACGTCGCCAGTTACGCAATGTCACCACGCTATTAATAATCCCCCCTTCTCTGATGAAACAAAGTCTGTCTATTCCTGGATTTGTTTTACACTTAATACAAGATAAATATTGAAATTTTAGTATTCTAGGCGCCGGCATTCTGGGAATACTGAACTTAATTGGATTTTGTAATTTATTTCAGTAAATTTTCTTTTTCTCTGGTGATTTTGAATAATTTTAAGTAAAAAAAAAAAAAAAAAAAAAAAAAAAAGTTAGACAAGCTTTTATTATAAATATACTAAAAGGGACAGTAAATTTGAAAAACAATTAATTAATATATATCTATACTAGGGGGGGCTCCGCCCCCCTGCTCACTACGCTCGCCAATCCCCCGTGTAATCGCTTCGCGATTCCAAGTTGTAGGCTACCCCTGCTTGCTGCGTTCACCAATAGCCCATGGATTTTCTTCGCGATTCCGCTCGGTATTGCTTTGCAATCCCGGTTGGAATCGCTTCGCGAAGCATAGACGGAGTCCTTTCCTGATTGGTCTATTCAACTCATGGAAGGTGTGGTTCACCCGGACGCGTTATTTCCGGAAACCTTACACATCAGCGTCATTCCTGGAGATTTGTTTAAGGCTAGTTTTTTTTTTTTTTTTTTTTTTTTTTTTTTTACTATAGAAGGATATATATATATAAGGAAAGAATGTGTGTATATATATATATAAGGTGCATGTCCTCAAAAGGATCGAACCCACATCGATACCCACTATCACAGAAGTGAAAGATGTCTCATTTACCAACCAAGCAACGCACAGTGGGGCAAAAAGCCTTCAAAACTGGCAAAAAATCGAAAAAATTAAATTTTATTTTGAACTACCGACATACGTCACTTTAATAGAGCAGATGTCAGTACACATCTTCCTAGTATTAAAATTTGCTCAAAGTTATTTTGATCGTCACTAGAGAAAGAAGTTAAACTGCATATTGTGCTTTGATAATAAGTGAAAAAAAAAAATCAATAATTTTGTTTCAACATTCGTTTGTTAATTTCGCTATAATAATTAAAAAAAAATTTTTTTTGACTATGGAACCTTTAACTACAAGTATGTAACAATAAATCATTAACTTTCAATTTGTTTTAATACGATTTTTATAGATATACAGACGCTTAGAATATATAGTGGTGAAATTTATAAAAAAAATTAACACTGTCTACAAACATTGTAGGTTTTAGTTATGAGTTAAGGCGAGTTAAGTGTTAATTATAATTTTTTCTACTAAGTATGAGTTTTAAAAGGACAAATATGCCAGAAAATCTTGCTCCTTTTTGCCACTTTTTTAATTGTATGGTCATTTTTATAGCTAATCATCCTTAAATTTTTGTTAGTGTAAGGGTGTGCCAAACATGATTATAAATATTTTCTTTGTTAAATACGAATTTTAATGCATTGTTTATCACAAAACAATGTATTTAAATGAAACTGACTATCATGGAACGTTTTAACAAAAACTTTTGAAAAGTGATGTGATTTTATGGTATAAGAGCTCCATAATCGGAAAAACTACGAACAAGTAGTTTAAATGAAAAGAAGATTAAATGTTTTAAAGTTTAATATAAATTCCGATGAACAAAAGCCTGGCAAAAAAGGAAATGCTTTAGAATGAACAAAGAGTGGCTTGGCAAATCGCTTTCATTTCCTCGATTTGAAAAACAAACAGAAGCGTCAATGAAAAGCAAACGTGCCCATCTTCATATTCCGTCTGAATTTGTTCTGGACGATCAAAAATATCAAGAGTAAAACGGTTATACAATTCTAGTTCTACATATTCGTTAGTGTACGTGACATGCTTAAGATCTGAAAAACAGGAAAACAAAAAGTGTGTGTTAGCACTAAAACAACAGAAACAGTTTTTCTTCTGCTGTCTTTATAGTAATGCGTACATTTTGCCTGAGAAAGGTTGATCCAATCCTTCAAAACGAGTCGCTAATATTCATTATAAGGTTTGCTTGAGAATAATTAAAATTACTAATTATGTTTACATTTTTTAATGCGATATTATGGATGATTTATAAATATCTAATTAGTATAAAACTATCTTAAATTCTTGTTTTTAACTCATTTTTCTACAAAAAAAATTGAAAAAGGTTTGCAAATTAATTAATAAATTACTATTTAGCTTATGTAAAAGTTTAAAATTTTACTACTTTTCTTCTACAAAAGAATCCGTGATATGCTTTTTTTGTTCAAAGTAAATTTTATTTTTTGCCAACTTTGGAGGCTTCCTGGCCCACTGTGCAACGGTTCAATCGAAGAAGACCAGTTTGTTTTAAAGCAATCAATGACATTTACTTGATCACATACTGATTTTTATTGTAAAAATGTTTATGCTCAATGACGATTGGCAGGGTCATCTCACTCTCCCCCCCCCTTTTTTTTAACACAATATTATATCGTCAACTGATATATGCTACACTACCAAAAATTAGGTCAACTGTAGCACAGCATATGTACTAAAATTCTATTGAGTCCAAAGAACACACAAGGAAAGTTTGTAAAAAATAATAATAATAATAATAATATTCACGAATGACCTAAAGTAAATGAACACTAAGATGAAGGATTACTAAAAAGTTTTCGTCAAAAAACATTACCAGATTTTTTTTTTTTTTTTTTTTTTTTTTTTTTTTACTTTATTTCTAAAACAGGGGTTCAAGCCTTCGATTCCAGGAGGGAAAAAACTATCGCGTACTTCTTTTTTTTTTTTTTTTTTTTTTTTTTTAAACATCCCGATAAAAACATATTTTTATACATTTACACATTTTTATTATTTATTTATTTATTTATTTTTGTCAAATTTCTGTATTGCAACTTTGTTGATATGTTTTAAAGTTTTTTAGCAGAAGAGACCCACCTAATATAGCAATATAATTACGATATAATAAACAATATAATGTACAATATAATATGCAATATTTATAATGGAATTCAAGTTATATTAATTTTCATTATTTATGATAATTTTATAAAGTAAAATATGATCTGCATTATATGAAAAGATTCAATTAAAATCCAATTAAGAGTGTTTTCAAATAAAAAAGGGCAAATTTATGACATACGTTTAAATTTATTTTTGTTTGGAAATGCACGGAAACTAGCAGCTGTTCAGAAATTTTCTTCTTTTCATTTTTTTTTTTTTCCCAAAAGCAATGGGTTTTTTAAAAAGATATTATTAAAGTGGACGTTTTGGATCGAAGTTCCGAAAAAGATTAGTAACCACTCAAGAAAGAGAGAAAAAACTGTTTCTCACGTGATCAAACTGTAATGTCAATAGATTGTACGTCAAGATTAGCAAATGTGGTGCGTTCGTACTATAACGAAGTTTTAAAATGTTTCGGATCTTGGTGTAATATTATACAGTTCTTCGGATACAATATAGTAGCCGAAATACTTTTCTGTCTCTGTAAAAATTATATGCTATCTATTATACAGGAAGTAACTTGTAGTAAACCTCACCAACGTATTTAATAAATTATGAAGCAGTTTAACATAATTAAAACGCGCTCGAAATAATATTTTCTCCTATATCATTATGCAATGGAATACTTTTGTGTGACCCTTTGAATGATTAAGAAATACTCTTTGTATCACAGATTATACAGAATGTATATTTTATTATATACTTCATAGATGCATATCAATTTCATTATGTTCGAAAACATGTAACATCATTAAAATGCAATTCAAGCAATTTTTTCCTATTGGTCGTCATGTAACGGAATACTTTTGTTTGCCCCTGTAATCAAACTATACAACCAATTTTCATAAAATTTGAAATGACTCGGCAAAGTTATGCAGCAATTATATATTTTAAATTTCAAATGATTTGGTTTCGTAGTTTTTGCTTTGTTATATACGAACAGACAGATGGATGGACAGATTGAACGACAACTATAGGTGCTTCGCATTTACATAATTATACGAACGCACCTAAAAAGGAAATATTGCGTTTCTGTGTTTTTCCTTTATCCTCCGCTCCCTTCTCCGTTTTACTTTCTTCTAGATTTTATGAAAAATGCATGTTTAAAAATGTTTTGGATATTCTCAACTGCTCCGCTCAACAAGCGCAAAACGTTTTGACACATTTACAAGTTCATTTTTTAACAGAAAGTTATAAAATTGGAATGCCTGACTGTAGAAGAGATTCCGAACCGAACTTAGTTTTCCATTTTATGGTAATTAAATTACCTATTCAGTTCTAAGCTATTTCGATCACGTGATCACCCGTTTTCCTCCTGCTTTTCGACCGGTTTTTCTGCTTTCGTCGGGAAATGTGTTCTAAAACGACAACTTTGAGGGCTTGTTATGAAAGATCTATTGTGTTTTTTTTAAAAAAAACAGAAAAATGAACGCAATTAGACAGTTTCTGAATAATAACACCTGCTATTTTCATGCATTTCAGAACAAAAATAAATTAAAGCAGTGTCACAAAATTGCCCTTTTTGATTTAAGAACAACCTTAACTGACAAGAGTGAAGTATGCTGCACTTTTACATATAAATGATACACTTCACACGGTATAGTTTAATTAATCAACTGACAAAAATATTCATTTGCAAAAAAAATCACATTTATTATTTTATTTATTACAATATATTTGTACATCTGCTTGAGGCTGTTTTCAACTGTTCAGCTCAACATAAGTGCAAAACGTTTTCACCCATTTACAAGTTTGTTTTTTTTACGGAAATACACAAAATTCGTAGCCCTGGCTATGGAAGTGATTTATAATCGAACTTAATTTTCCATTTTATGATCAATAAATCACCTATCGATTTATAGCCGATTTCGATCACTTATAACATTTTTCACCCCAGTTTGAGTGGTTATTCTTCTTTAGCGCGGAAATTCGATTCAAATCGTCCACTTTGACACTAATTTTCTAAAAAACCTATTGTGTTTGCAATAAATAAATAAATAAATAAACGAACGGCAAATTGAGTGCTAGTTTCCGACCAAAAATAAATTAAAACTTGTGTCACAAAGATTCCCTTTTGGATTTTTAAGAACAGCCTTAAGGGTGTTCTTAAATCAAAAAGGGCAACTTTGTGACATATGCTTTAATTTATTTTTGTTCAGAAATGCATGAAAATAGCAGGGGTTGTTATTCAGAAACTGTCTAATTGCACTCAATTTTCTGTTTTTTAAAAAACACAATAGATCTTTCAGAACAAGCCTTCAAAGTTGACATTTTTGAGTACGCTTACCAACGAAAGCAGAAAAACCGGTCGAAAAGCAGGAGGAAAACGGGTGATCACGTGATCGAAATAGCTTATAACTCGATAGGTAATTTAATTATCATAAAATGGAAAAAATAAGTTCAATTCGAAATCGCTTCCATGGTCGGGCATTCCAATTTTATATATTTCCGTTAAAAAATGAGTTTGTAAATGTGTCAAAACGTTTTTCGCTTGTTGAGCGGAGCAGTTGAGAACAGCCTTAAAAACTCTTTGTAAATCTGCTTAATATCATGAAAGCTTTTTTGACTTTCAATCCTCTCGTGCAGGAAATGTCGTTAATAAGCGTCACTGGAATGTCGTTGACACTGTGCTTTGAAAAATGAATGAGAGTCGCTGAGGTTTTGGCGGACGTCGCCTATTTCGACGTGTCATTGCTATATAGTAATTAATCAACTGTGTGTTACGGAATATTTCACAAGGCATTTTTTATAGCACAAATATCCCAGGGAACGTTAGTTTATGATATTAGATATACATATACAGATACGTAATACCTCTTCTTATTCTATAAAAAAAATGAACTGATTAATTACATTTATGGTAAATATATTAACCTTTTTGAGTCCAATTTTTTTCAATTAAAAAAAATAAAGTACTTCTACGTTAATAATAGTAACATGCACTTCGCGGCTCTTGGAGACTATATTTTTTCTACACGAAAAGCAACTAAATTTCTGTGTTTTAGCACATTCCTTCTACACTGAAAAAAAAAAAATCCGTTAAATTTATGGCGCAGCAACGTTGCTAGCAGTTTTTGCCGTAAAAATTTCAGTAAAATTAGATGTAATTAAAAAAAAATTGCATCTAATTTTACTGCATCTTTTACAGCAAAAACTGCTTGCAACATTGTTGCCAGCAATGTTAGCCATAAATGTAACGTTTTATTATTATTATTATTATTATTATTTATTTACAGTGTAGAACATTTCAATAAATCAGATTTACATCACTTACAAAAATTTTTTAATATTCGAATAGATAGAATTATTTTTTACAAAAAAAAAAAAAAAAAAAAGGTGTGAAAATTTCTGTGAAATCAGTGAAAACCTGAATGTTCCGTCACGGTGTACAGTGGATCAAAGTATAGGCGTTGGCGAACATAGGATTATCATGGTAGTATAATGTTCTATATATGGTGTTTTTTGTTAGATTTAGGTTCAGATGAGCATAATAAATAACACCAAAAGTATCTTAATCGTTTTTTTACAAACAATTCCATACTTTTTGGTTTCAAATAGAAATTGAGAGATATGTTGGGAAAATTAAACTAGAAAAAAAAAAAAAAAAAAAAAAAAAAAAAAAAAAAAAAGAGTAAGATTGAAAAAACTTAAACGACATTGATTTTATTATTTATCCAGTTTTTATTTATATCCAAATTATTTTTGTGGAATATTCCATATTTATTTTATTTTTAATTGGCAACATATGTGATGTTCACATCATAGCTCTTTAAAACTGTTTTACAAAATTACAACTTTTACTATAAAATATTACAACTTATTTCAATGCTGATTTATCATAGACGTGATTTAGTTCTTTAAACTTATCTTTACTTATTATTATTAATTTTTTTGTTTGCTTGTTTATTTTTGTTTTATTTTTTTAATATTATTATTATTATTATTTCTTAATGTTTTTCTTAACTTTTTTCGCATGAAATTTTATAACAAATAGAAATTTGTTTCTGTTTGTAAAGAATTTAAATAGTGCTTTTATTTAAGAGAAATAGTGTCATTGAAAAGTTTGGGTGGTAGCCTCAGCAATTGATGAATAATATTCAATAGATCTTTCACGTATGTTTTGTGCAAATACAATTCCAAAGTAAGCTAGTAGAAAAAATAGTTGTCAAAACCTAATACTATTATCCACCAGATCTTGTTAACCTGTTAGATCTGAATTTCTGAGCTAAAATATTTTAAAATTGTATCAACGACTGGAAAAAGAAATGTTATGCCTAATATACATATATGGCCACTGATCACAAGATGTATTTAACCGTGATTTATGGAAAAGTTATTACTGCAATTTTAGATACATCACCATGTTCCATTTGAGTTACAAAATCTTACAAATGAATAATATTCATAAAACTGTTAAAAGAAGTGCAATTTTGCAGTGAAAACTGCTAAACAATGTACCTGAAAATAATTTTTTTTATGTGTTTTACTGATCCTTACACTGTTCTAAAATTTTCCTAAAAACTAAAAAATAAAGAAGAGTGCACATTTTACTCTGTTCCGCATAAATCCTTTATCATCCGTACATTCTCAAACTAAGTGAAAATAAAAACACCCCGACAGCTCATTTAGAAAAAAAATCTTTTTTAAAAGCATTTATTTTTCAGAAAGGCTTTGGGAGAAAAAAAGCAAACATCCATTTTAAAATCTTTCAAATGTATTTGCACCGCATTTTCCATTAGTAATTTTTCTCCTCAAGTATCCATCTCTTTCACAAACACACACTCAGAAAGAAAACAAAACATAACGATAAGAGGATCTCTTCTCTTTTTTGAAAGATGAACAGATCGCAAAATAATACATATAAATATCAAAGGCGTAAACAAAAAAACGAAGCCTAACAGTTTCGCTTATTTATATCTTTAATCACAGATCGTCCAGTTTTGTTATATATACGGATGGATCATACATTTGATTTTGCCACATTTCTTGTGTTTCATATTTTCCCCTCTTTATATTTTATTTTCACACAAAGAACAATGCAGTTTCATTTCAAAAAAAAAAAAAAAAAAAAAAAAAAAAAAAAAAAAAAATACAAGTATACAACGCGAAGTACAAAATCTGAATACTCTCAAATAACTGCTAACCCTTAATTATGTATTCGAAAAAACGCTTTTCCACCTTCAACAGCTCGAAAGTTTCCGATACAATTTCAAACATATTTTTAAATGTAGAAACATGAAACTTGCTGAGTGGATTTTTGAAGAGACGTATAATATGTGCCGTGTGAAGTCATTTTACGCTCAATTCATTAGAATTTGATTTATAAACTATTACCTTCTCAGTATGACAATTGTCACAGATCTTCCGATTCGAAAAATTTGATCAAAAATGCCTTTTTTTAAAGCATTTTTTTGCAACATTTTCTACATTTATCGAAAAATCGACAATCACGGCACCTTGTGTAGTTTCTAAATAAGAGAATTTGAAAGTTTGATGTATTTGAGAGCAAAAATGAATTTAAATCGGAAAATAAGCAGTTTGGGTCGGAATACACCCTTAAATGCCTTGTCTTGCATTTCGGCAATACCATTCAAATAACAAGGTAAAACGCGTCGAATTTCGACGAAAGAAAATGTTTAAGAAGGAATTGTTTCATTGATAATAAACCTACAAAATTAGTTATAATAAAAAATGCACATTGGTAAATCCAACTCTTAAATAAGTGATATTTAAACAAAGTTAACAAAAATATTTCTATAAAATTCAGATGTAGATATTGTTAAAATTAAGCATTAATCATGTACTAGTGAAAAATGCTCCAAGGAGCAGTGCAAAAGCAGAATATGATTTTAATTGAGCATTAAAAAGTAATGGACAAGTGCTTCTGTTAATTACTGAGCATGAGGAAGGATAAGGGATCCCTTCTTGGCTACAACTCACTTCAATGCCAACTTTGAAAAAATCATATTTGCGCTTTTTCCATATAAAAGAAATTTGCGGTTCTTTAGTAGAATTTTCCACCGTGCTTTAGATGTTAACCAGGGGTGTAGTCATAAAAATAACATAAGATATATGCTCTAAGCAGAGGGATATTCTAGAATGTGTATACTATAAGCTTTCTTGAAAAACAGAGGGTATATGGTGTTCTATTAAAAACTCCAGAAGGTGTGCGGCGTATAGCCTGTACTACATCTCTGATGTTAACTGCACTGTTCACTCTGCACTATACTACAAATCAATTTTCTGTGCAATTATACACTTAGGGTATGCTTGGTGGCAGTGCATGAATGTGATACCTGCAGGAACTAGGTATCTGGCATTATGTCGCCTTCCTTTACATTTATGTCTAATTAAGCTGCATCTTTAATGGTTACGTCTTTACACTATACATTTTTATAGTAACTGCGACTGATTTGTTTTCACGAAAAAAGCGCAAATATGATTTTTTCAAAGTTGGCATTGAAGTGAGTTGTAGCCAAGAAGGGATCCCTTATCCTTCCTCATGCTCAGTAATTAACAGAAGCACTTGTCCATTACTTTTTAATGCTCAATTAAAATCATATTCTGCTTTTGCACTGTTCCTTGGAGCATTTTTCACTAGTCCTTCTATTTTTCCATATTCCATAGGGATACTGCACAACTTGTTTTGTATTTTATATATAGAAAACAAAATCTTATTTGTATTGAAATTAAAAAAGGCTACATACTCTAATATTCTGGTGTTACAAATTAAAAAAAAAATTTAAACAGGTTTTTCTATACCAAAATTCTACGGTGGTTTTCAAAAAAAAAAAAAAAAAAAAAAAAAATCAGTTTTTTACTAAAGTGAATAAAATAATAAATTCTTTCAAAGAATAGATTTTTCATTCAAATATCCATTATTTTTGCCAAAAACAGGAACTTTTTTTATGCAAGAGTAAAGTTTGATACAAAAACCATGCTTCTTTGTTTTCTTAATCCGTATTTATTACGGACTTATTAAAAACGTACTCCACCGCTTTTATAGGAAACGATTGCTTTACTGTGTTATGGAGCATTCTCATTGGCCATAAAGAGACATTCTATAAAAGCTGTGGAGTGACTCAGCAACAAATGGGTCAAATTTTTAACAGTGCACTGTTAAAAATCTGCTGCATTTTGCTGCAACGTCCTCCACCACTTGTATATATCTCTATTCCAACCAATGAGAAAGCGCCATTTCACGGCCAAGTAACCGTTTTCTATACAAGCAGGGGAGTGCATTGCAGCAAAATGCAGCAGATTTTTAACAGTGTGCATATCCTTGGCGCTATAGTTTACAGGAGTGGTACATTGTTCAAAATTTGAAACTTTTGCTGCATCGCCACTCCATCGCTTTGATAGAATAACTCTATTTTGATCGATGAGAATCCTCGATAATGCATTTAAATAATCGTTTTCTACTTATCTACTATATCGTTTCCGTATATTTATTTTTTCAATCAGCACCAAGGTGCGCACTTTATTAGAAGACGCGCTCTATTAGAGGGCGCATTCTATTAGAATAAATACGGTATATACTTATAGTAAATACACTTTGTTAAAGTACAGGGCCCCAATATTTGACAGGTATGCCAGGCATTTTTGCCATTGATGCCATTGTGCTAAAAACAAAATATAAATAAATGAAAAAAATGGATAAAACATAAATTTGGTATGGTGCAAAAAATTGCCTAATTTAAAATTAAAAATCAAATTTAACAGCCACCAGGGCTAGACACCGTAAATGATTCATTAAAAAATGACAAAAATCAGCATGTCAAAAATTTCAAAAAAATTCATAATTCGTTAAAAAATTAAGTTAAAAATAAAAGAAAAAAAAGCATTCTGTATTTTTTTATGCTTAATCGAATGGTGTAACTGGTTTTTCTCTCCGATGATCACAAGTACCTTAGATTGATGACTGCCATTCTTTTATTTCATCTTGTAAAAAAACTGTTTAACGTGAAGCTATGAATTTTTGCAGGATTAATTAGCATCGCAAAATCTTTAAAAAAAAACTTTACCGCAACATTCTATCTGCAATAGAACGTTAGATATACCCATTTATGACCAAGTTTGGAAAATACGCAATTTCAGAAAAACCGCCCAGCGAAATAACGTTTTCTCGATGACTACCCCGGTATAAAAAGTTTGTCTTTTGTTTAAAAAAAAAATTAAGTTTTTATCTTTAGTAGTTTTCGAGAAAAGTGCTGTGACACAAAATTTTTGTCCGATTTTCAGAATACTCTACAGTACACCTACAGTATGCCATAAAAAAAAAAATAATTTTTGTGCTATGTTGTGCTTCTTGGTCAGACGAACATTTAAAAAAAAATCATCAAAATTGGATAAGTATTTACAGTAAAACTCGTTTAAGATACGAATCAAGGGACCGAGATCATTTCGTATCTTAAGCGGGATCGTATCTTATCCGGATTTTATAGATTCTTTAATAATAATGCATATTAAAGACAGTGGAATTTGTTATCAACATGTTTTAGCCATTCATAACTCTTATTTTACCTATTTCTAACAACTTTTAGATATTCTAGAAAATTTAATTTAAGATATTGATTGAAATAAAGAATATTTTTTCTCTAAAATTTTATTGAATATCAGTTTGATAGTAAAAAAAAAATAAAGTGCCTTTATACAGTATTCCCTGCCAAATTAAAAAAAAAAAAAAAAAAAAAAAAAAAAAAAAAAAAAGACAATGAAATGAAAATTTTGTTAATTTTTAAAAAACAGTAACTAAAATACATTACATAATTAACGGGGAAGAACAATAAATTTTTATAATAATTTTTTGAAAGACAAACTAAATGTATGCAAGGGACAATAATTATTCGATACATTATAAAAATCATGATGTAGTTTTAGTTTCTTCAGAAAAAGTTGCTTAAGGGTGTATTTCGATTCAAACTGCTTATTTTCCGATTTATTTTTAAATTCATTTTTGCTCTCATATGCATCAAACTGGCAAATTGTCTTATTCAGAAAGTACTCAAGGTGCCGTAATCATCGATTCTTTGATAAATGCAGAAAATATTGCAAGAAAAGCAATCAAAAACGGCTTTTTGAACAGATTTTTCCGAAGCGGGAGATCAGTGAACGAAAAAAAGGGTCATACTGAGAAGATAATTGCTTATAAAACAAATTCTAATGAATGGAGCGTAAAATGACATCACACGGCACCTTGTATGTCTCTTCAAAAATCCTCTTAGCAAGTTTCATGTTTCTATTTTTTAAAATGTGTCTGAAATTGTATCGGAAAATTTCGAGCTGTTGAAGGTGGAAAAGCATTTTTTCGAATACACCCTTAACTTGAATTGGTGCAACGTAGGGCGAGATTTCATTAGGAAATTTTCTGCCTTATTGATGTAGCAGAAAAAGTTTCAACGGAGAGACCAGCATCCATCGAAGAGGCATATAGTCGAAATAAGCTGAACGAGCTCATTACATTAGCGAATGATTGTATGGTTGGTACATCTGTTTCTTCATCCGCGTCGTGTTCTACTCCTTCTGAAGATCTAGGTTTATCGAAACTTTTGACGTCTGCGATATATATAAAAAAATAAAAAGAACAGAAAAATATAGACGGATTTCACCAATAACTTCCTCATCCAATCAGGAGCGGCAGCAACCAATGGAATTTCAGATCCATTCATTCCGCAAGTGTAATGGTTAAAAAATAAAAGCGATTGTTGTTTTTGTATTTTGTTGAGAAAGGAGCCAATCAGAAGTCAGAGTACAAACGCAATGGAAAAAAACATATTTTACAGAGAAAAAAAGTTAAAAAGAAAATATCTTATGAAAAGTAATTAAATTTTATATAATCTGTCGTAAATACACGTGATAAACGGTTTTCATATGCACCATTTCGTATGTTAAGCGGGTTTTTTGACATCAAGGGACCAATTTTCTTCGTATATTAAGCGGGATCGTATCTTAAGCGTACGTATATTAAGCGGGTAATTTTACACGGGTTTAATAGGCAGTTTTCAAGGGACTGAAGATAATTCGTATATTAAGCGGGATCGTATTTTAAGCGGGCGTATCTTAAACGAGTTTCACTGTAGTTAGTTATTGCAAAAAGAAAAATTGAAAAATCCGTGTGCACCATCGCTCAATCATATTATTGTAGCGCGCTGCCGCGCGCACAATGATGTAAGCACAGAAAAATATTAAAAGCTATGTTATTATTATAAAGTTATCAATTAAGACTCCTGTGTTAGCATTCCAAAATGAAAAATAGCAAAAGTTAATTCAACTTTGACTCAATCATTGATTTTTTCCCCGTGAAATCTAAACTCGACATCATTTTCACCGTATCAAAATTTATAAATGTACCCTTCATATCTGTATTCACTTTTTCAAAAAAATTGGTATTTTAATTTAGTCATTTTCAAATAATTTTTGCTCAAAACTTGAAATTTCGATGCTATTAGGTAAAACAGATACCAAACTATTCATATTCTTTTAAGTATAAATGAAAGTTTGAAAATGAACCAAAATTCACCGAGTTTTATATCAGAATATATTCTTTACACTGCACGTACATTATTTTTTCTTCACTTTTAATAAGAAAATAGCAACATAAAAAATACAATAATCAGCTTCTTTCCCTTTGCTTTTTATAGAAATGGAGTTCTTCTGTTACCACAATTAGATAAACAATATTAAAAACTACAAAAAAAAAAAAAAAAAAAAAAAAAAAAAATATATATATATATATATATATGTATAATAATAATAATATTTCTAAAACAAATGAAGATACAGCTTTGAAACAAATTGCATTTCAAAGTACATTTTTTTCCCTATCCGACGGTGTAAACATTGAAAATGTACGATGTTTAGAAGCTAAAAAATTCATAGTAGCAAAAATTGCAAAAACAAAATAGCATTTCAAATTTCAAAGTGTTACCATTCGCAAAATGGCGTATGCGTTACGCACAGATACGTTTGGCCTTATAATATATACAGGGTGTTTCTAAATTCATGGTACAAACTAGGGGTGATAGTACACATCAAGACAAACAATATTAAATGGGAAACTATGGGTCCCAAACGTCTTCCAAAGGAGATAGGCGTCATTAAAGTTTAGGTTCCAAAAATTCAAATGATTATAAAGAACAGAAAAATTGGTCGATTCGTTTGCGGTTTTCACCAAAACTATTCTTTATGTCAGTATTGTCTTGAAAATAAATTATAAAGATAAATTTCAAAAAATGCCGATAGAGGGCGCTTTAGACTTTGGAGTAACGAACAATTATTTTTTACCGTTATTTTTTGCATTTCATTAAAATTTTTTAGAAACTTAGACATAAACTTAAATTTTGAGCTCAAAATCTAAATCGTTTGGAGTGGTTAAGTAGCGCAAACTGAACTGTGTTCAATGGGGTTGGGGAGGTTCAAATTTCAAATTATTACGAAAAACGGTAAAATTGTTCGGTTTTCGCTAAAACTATTCTTTATGTCAATATCTCCTTGAAAATAAATATAAAAGGTATCTTTCAAAGAATTCCGTCAGAGGGCGCCTTAAACTTTAGAGTAACCAACAACTATTTTTAACCGTTATTTTTTGTATCTAATTAAATGCTTGTAAAAGTTCAAACTTAAATTTTTAGCACAAAATGTGTATCGTTGTCAGTAATTAAATAGCGGAAAATTGAACTGTGTTCGAGGGGTGGGGAGGGTGACATTTCAACTCCTGAACAGAGTTCAGTTTGCACTTCTTAACTCCTTCCATCGAATTAGAATTTCAGCTCAAAATTTCAGCCTAAACTTTTGCAAGCATTTAATTAGATACAAAAAATATCGGTTAAAATAGTTGTTGGTTACTCTAAATTTTAAGGCGCCCTCTAACGGAATTTTTTGAAATTTATCTTTAAAATTTATTTTCAAGAAAATATTGGCATAAAGAATAATTTTAGCGAAAAACGCAAATAAATTGACCAATTTTTTCGTTTTTTATAAACATTTGAAATTTGAACCTTCCCACCCCCATTGTACAGTTTGAACTACTTAACCACTTCCAACGATTCAGATTTTCATCTCAAAATTTAAGTTTATGTGTAAAAAGCTTTAAAAAAATTATGAGCGGCAAAAAGTAACGGTAAAAAATAGTTGTACATTACTCCAAAGTCTAAAGCGCCCTCTATCGGCATTTTTTGAATCATATCTTTATAATTTATTTTCAAGATAATACTGACATAAAGAATAATTTTAATGAAAATCGCAAATCAATTGACAATTTTTCCGTTTTTTATAATAATTTGAAATTTGAACCTCCCCTCACAGTTCAGTTTGCGTTACTTAACTACTCACAACGATTTAGATTTTGAGCTAAAAATTTAAGTTTATGTCTAAGCTTCTAAAAAAAATTAACTAGATGCAAATAACAACGGTAAAAAATAGTTTTTCGTTACTCCAAAGTCTAAAGCAACCCTATCACCATTTTTTTAAATTTAGCTTTTTAATTTATTTTCGATAAAATACCGACATAAAGAATACTTTTAGTGAAAACCGCAAATGAATCGACCAATTTGTCTGTTTTTTATAATCATTTGAATTTTTTTACCCTAAATTTTATGGTGCCTATCTCCTTCCGAAGACGTTTGAGCCCCTTAGTTTCCTATTCAATATTGTCTGTCTTGATGTGTACTATCACCCCTTAAAGTTTGTACCATGAATTTAGAAACACCCTGTATATATATGTATATATATACAGGGTGCTTCTAAATTGTTTTTGCAATAAGAGAGGGGTGATAGTACACATGAAGGCAATAATATTAAATAGGAAACCAAGGGTCCCAAACGTTTTCTAAAGGAGATAGCTGCCATTAAAGTTTAGGGTAGACGTCTGCACGGGCCCGGGCCTGGCCCGTACGCGGCCCGGGCCGGCAGATTTATAATAGTTTTTTCAACGGGCCAGACGGGCCGGGCCGGGCTGATAAAAAAAAATTTCGGGCCTGCCGGCCCTTTTTTTTTTTTTTTTTTTTTTTTTTTCGTTTGTGCTGAAGATTTAAGCACAAACGATAAAATATGAGCTATTTTCAACGAAAATGGTTTTAACGAGAATAAGTATAAATGTGGCCAACCACTAGCATCAATATAAAAATTGCACAGTGTATCGGCATCGGAGAATTACATTATGTGTAACCCGTTTTAATATTTTTTTAGCTGATTCATGCTGATCCGAGATCACGCTTGCACTATTTTTCTACATATAGACTGGCCGGACTGGAACAAGACTTAATTGTTCTCAAGATCTGTAGGGCAGATAACATGATTTGTAAAATTATTAACAGCGATAAAGAACTTATGTTAGATTAATCTTATGAATATATACTTCTTGATAGTTTTTAAATTAATTTCTCAATAATGCGAAAGTTTGACACATTTTCTGATTAATTTTAAATTTTAAAAGTATAAAAGTGATAAGCTTAACTATTGAAGTGATTTGGAATCGAATAGCGTTTTTCATTTTTGGTAAATAAAATACTTGTATAACCTTGTTGAGTTATAATAGTTTCTCAAATGATTGCAGGTTTTTCTCCCTTCCCTTGCTATTGCTTCCGGAAATTCTATTCAAAACGCTAATTATCACAGTATTTTATTTGTTTGCAGTATTCTTAAATTGCTTGTATCAAAAAATGGATAACGCCATTCGATTATATAGTTTCTGAATAAAGATATCTGCTAATCTTATGCGTTTCTGAGAAAAAAAAAAAAATGAATTTAGAAATGTATCAGAAAGGAGCTTCTTTGAATTTAAGAATGAATTTAGATTTGAAATCTATAATAAAATGATATAGAAGAAAGGCGCATATTTGAGTTAACGAATGAATTTGGATTTAAAATCTTTAATAAAATGATATAGAAATATTTTTATAAATCTTCTTTTATTAAGCAGCTTCAAAATTAACCATGTTTTTAGCTTTCTTTCTTTTTTCTTTTATTCTAAGCCATATTAATTTTTTAATGAATCTTTATTCGAATGTTGAAAGCCTAAGAATCTAAGTAACCATTAATGTTGTTAATGTGTATTTGCTGTAAAATATACTGTAAAATCATTTCATAGATATGTATGCAGTATTCTTTAAAGGAATCTTAGTTATATGATAAAAATCTGAATTTTTTAGAAATCGTAGAAATTGTAACGGGCCAAAACGGGCCTGTTTTCGCTGATTCGGGCCCGTGCCGAACTTTTGAGTTTTACAACGGGCCGGGCCGGGTCGAAATAACTTTCCTACGGGCCGGGCCTGGAAATTCCGGCCCGTGCAGACCTCTAGTTTAGGGTCCAAAATTTCAAATAAACACAAAAAACGAAAAAATTGATCGATTGATTTGCGGTTTTCACAAAAACTATTCTTTATGTCGGTATTTTCTTGAAAATAAATTATAAAGATAAATTTCGAAAAATGCCGATAGAGGGCGCTTTAGACTTTGGAATAACGAACGATTATTTTTTGCCGTTATTTTTTGCATCTCATTAAATGTTTTCGTAAGCTTAGACTTAAACTTAAATTTTGAGCTCAAAATCTGAATAGTTGGGAGGGTTAAGTAGCACAAACTGAACCGTATGTAGAGAGTTCAAATTTAAAATGATTATAAAAAACGGAAAAATTGGTCGATTTGCGGTTTTCACTAAAACTATTCTTTATGTAGATATTTTATTAAAAGTTAATTATAAAGATAAATTTCAAAAAATTCCGATAGAGGGCGCTTTAGATTTTGGAGTAACGAACAACTAATTTTTGCCGTTATTTTTTTGCATCTGATTAAATGTTTTCGTAAGCTTAGACTTAAACTTAAATTTTGAGTTCAAAATGTGAATAGTTGGGAGTGGTAGCCCAAACTGAACTGCGTTCAGAGGGTTCAAATTTCAAATCATTTTAAAAAGCGGGAAAATTGGTCGAGTTTAAAATAAAACTATTCTTTAAGTCAGTATCTCCTTGAAAATCAATTTTCAAAATAAATTTTAAAAAATTCCGTTAGAGGGCGCCTTAAACTTTCGAGTAACCAACAACAAATTTTAACCGTTATTTTTTGTATCTAATTAAATGCTTACAAAAGCTTATTAAATATTTTCGAAATCTTAGATTTAAACTTAATATTTGAACTCAAATTCTGAATCGTTTGGAGGGGTTAAGAAGCGCAAACTGAAGTGTGTTCATGAGTTGAAATTTAATCCTCCCCCCTCCCCCTCGAGCACAGTTCAATTTTGCGCTACTTAAACACTCCCAACGATTCAGAATTTTAGCTCAAAATTTAAGTCTAATCATTTGAAAGCATTTGATGAGATTAAAAAAAATAAAGGTTAAAAATAGTTGTACGCTACTCCAAAGTGTAAGGCGCCCTCTATCGGTATTTTGTGAAATTTGTCTTTAAAATTTATTTTCAAGAAAACACTGATTTAAAGAGTAGTTTTAGCGAAAACCGCAAACGAATCGACCATTTTTTCCGATTTTTGTAATCATTTGAAATTTGAACCCTCTGAACACAGTTCAGTTTATGCTACTTAAACGCTCCCAACTATTCACATTTTGAGATGAAAATTTAAGTTTAAATCTAAGCATACATTTAAACGTTATGCAAAAAATAACGGCAAAATATAATTGTTTGTTACTCCAAAGTCTAAAGCGTCCTCTATCGGCATTTTTCGAAATTTATCTTTATAATTTATTTTTAATAAAATACCGACATAAAGAATAGTTTTAGTGAAAACCGCAAATCAATAGACCAATTTTTTCGTTTTTTATAACTGTAACAGGCCATTAAATCCTGTGCGTTGGTTCCCGATATTATAATGATGAGTGAAACAATAATAATACATGCCTCTAACAGAACAAATTATTTAATTAAGATTAAACCAAATATCTTTACATATTTACAATAGTAGTTAGGCCTGAGCTTATCGGCCGTTATATTGAGAGAGAAAAAGGTAAACAAGAAAAATCCTCCGCTGGTCAGAAAACACGACCGTTTGGAAGGACATCCAAAAGCTCTCTCTCCCTTCTGATTTTTCTGTATTCCTCCCAGTCCCTCAACAACAGACAGTCCACTGTTGCATTCCACCATTTGTGAGGGGTGAGGGGTTTGTTACACTGATATGACAAGGGTGTGGTCACTCTTTTTCCGACACAACCTGACAATAACCATTTGAAATTTGAACCCTCTGAACACAGTTCAGTTTGTGTTACTTAACCACTCCCAACTATTCAGATTTTGAGATCGAAATTTAAGTCTAAGCTTACGAAACCTCTTAATCACATACAAAAAATAACGGCAAAATATAGTTGTTCGTTACTCCAAAGTCTAAAGCGCCCTCTATCGGCATTTTTTGAAATTTATTTTTATAATTTATTTCCAAAAAAATACCGACATAAAGAATAGTTTTAGTGAAAACCACAAATCAATCAACCATTTTTTTCCGTTTTTTATGTTTATTTGAAATTTTGGATCCTAAACTTTAATGGCGGCTATCTCCTTTGGAAAACGTTTGGGACCCTTGATTTCCTATTTAATATTGTTTATTTTGATGTGTACTATCACCCCTCTTTTATTGTAAAAACAATTTAGAATCATACTGTATATAGATATCCAAGCTCTAATACCGAACGTTGCCAATAAAACACACACTGAAAGTATTATTAAATCAATTTTCAACATGTAGATGGCAACAATAGTGCTATTTAAGAATAAAGATAGATTTATTTTAGCCATTTTTGCTATATGTGTTTTTTGTTTTGTTGGAAGTTTACAAAATATCCTATTTGGTTAGATACAAAAAAAAAAAAAAAAAAAAAAAAAAAGAGTAAAAGTTTAATGTTACCGTAGCTCAAATTTATTCAAAAATGTCAAGTTCTTTGAAGTTTGAGTGATTCGCTAATTTTGAAAATTAAATTAAATCATAATCATTAAAAGCAAATTTACAGAGTCTTGTGTATTTACAATGATGTTAATTTACAGAGTCTAATCCAAATTTATCGAAAAACGTCTGTGTTATTTAATATAATCTCGAATTTTCTACTCTCTCTAATTTTACATAAGACTTAAGATTAACCATATGGAACCGCAAGAATGGATTAACCGTAAATTTTCTGTAATTTCACAGAATACTTTTTAACAATCTAATGATTACAATGGGTAATATTTCTTATGAAATCTACCTAAAACAAGTTGGAAATTACACGCCAAGCGTAGCAAATAAAGTACGTTCGTACTACAAAAAAGTTTTAAAGATATTCAGATTTTGGTGTATTAGTAACAATACTTGAGATAGAGAAGAGTGTCCGAAATCTTTTGTGTATCCCTGTAAATACTATCTGCTTTCTATTATACAGGAAATAACTTATAGTAAACTTCAGTAATGTATAACAATTTCATAAAATATAGTTTAATATTTCAATTAATTATAATGAATTTTTTAATTAATTTTCAGTATTTAAATTAAGCTTGAAATTATTGAACGTTTAATATGTGACTATCCCACTGCATACAAGTGGTAGAACCAACATAGTGAAAAAATGTCCCAGCTGGGGATCGGACCCGGAACCTTTGAATATCGCTCCAAGTGCTCTACCATTTAAGCTACGTGGACGATGCATTTCTCATTTACATTTTTGTTGGTAAGGCTGCAACTGCATCACAAGACCTACTTTAATATTATTAAAATGCGCCCCAAATAATGTTTTCAACTATGCTATAATGTAACGGAATACTTTTGTGTAACCCTGTAAATTAATAACAAATATTCTTTTCACCACAATTGTACAGGATGTATAGTTTAGTGCACAGTTTATAGATGCATATTAATTTTATTACGTTCGAAAAAGTGTAATACCATTAAAATGCACGTAAAACTATTTTTCCCGTTGGCCATAATGAAATGGAATAATACTTTTTGATTCTCCCTGTAATTAAAATATGCATCCGATTTTCATAAAATTTGAAACGACACGACAAAATTATGCAATAATTATATATTTTAAATTTCAAACGATTCAGTTGGGTAGTTTTTGCTCTTGTACATGTGGATAGACGGACGAATTGATTGAGGACTATAAGTGCTACGCATTTGCATAGTTACGAACGCACCTAAAAAAAAAAGTGAGAAAATTGACCAATCTCATATAGAAATCGCTGGCAGACCAGCTGGCAATTCCAGTATTTTTGAATCCTTGAAATAAATTCACATCCCACTCCCTATGCACAAAAGTGTTCATCTCTCTCTCACAAACACAAACACAAAAAGCAACGAATGATAAGGAGATTTCTCCCCTTTCCTTGTGAAAGATGAATAGAGTGCAGAATAATGTATGATATCAAAAGTATAAACAAACAAGCGAAGACTATCATCATCGTTTATTTATATATTTCACCCTCCGAGTCATGGGGTCGTCGGGGATCGTCAGAGGCAGACGGGATCACATACTTACATTTGGCACAGTTCTTAAGGTGAGGACACACACAACTACTTTTTGTGGTTAGAAGTGGGCGTGTTTTATGCTCGCAGGCGGCACGTTTTATGTATAATGACTCTTCCTTTTCAAAAAAGGAAAACTTCAATCCAACTGAGGGAGTTCCAACCCCTGAAGCATTGTACTCTCCCCTTTTCCTGTTGTCAATAAACCGCAGAAGGGAGGAGAAGAATAAATTTCTGAATTCAATTGGAGTTGGGCAAAATACATGTGTGCTCGGAGCCTTATAGTGCGAACACGTACAAATACTTTTTAAGGTTAGCAGTCGGCGTGTTTTATGTTTTGTGACTATTCCAGTTGAACTTCAATCCATCTGTAGGACAGGGACTTGAGTAGGATTGAGATAGTTATTTCCTGATACATTGTCAAAATCCTCGTTTTCTATTGACTGTAAACTGCAGAGGAGGGAAGATGAAAGGAGATCCTGGAATTTAGTTGAACTTCAGCAAAATACACGAGTGTTCGGAGCCTTAAGGACCAGACACATAGCACTAACTTCTTGCGGTCAGGCGTCGCTATTTTTGATCTTTCGTGTCGGCACTTTGATGTATAAATTGCTTTTTCAGTGAACTTTTTTGAACTTCAAGAGAGAAATCGAAGTCGAAATCAGTTGACAGCTTTACGACTGAAGATGGGGTAAATAAAACTTTCCCTTCCTTTGTCAATTTGGTAGGGTCAGTCCCTCAAAAATCATTTAAAAAGGTTTCACCTTTGTTCCGTACAGAAACAAAGATAGATTTATTGCTCTTTTAGTGCAATAGAAAGTAAGGGGCCGTCCATTAATCATGTGATGTTTTTTTTGGCATTTTTAACCACCCCCCTCCCCCTTGGTGATACATGGTGAGGTTCAAACCCCCCCCCCCCCAAACCCTACATCACGTGTATTTTTTAGTACCTACAAAGAATCTTAATTTTTTAAGAATATTTATTATAAAATACAGGTTCTAATTCAGGTATCATCAAATTTTATTATAGAAAATTAAAAAAAAACTACAATAATAACCTTAAGAGGTAAACAGAAAGGTTGCAAGTTGTTTTGGACAGACATAAAAATAATGAAAGAAATGCGAAAAACTTTTTTGTAGTAATACATAAACATAATTTAATTTACAATGTCCTCAGACCACGGATTAGCAAGACTTTCTTCAACACCAATAACTGGATAAGCATCTTGCAAGTTAGTTGTAGGCACAGTGCTTTGTTGAAGATTCACATCGGTTTCATCAAGCCACTCGGCGTCAGTGTGACCGTTTTTTCAAGCTAAAAGCAGGCTAGATTCAGACTGACAACAAGCTAAAAATAAATTCGATGGTCCTGCCATCTATCGATCGTCAGTATATCAATAGACTGACAACTATCTTTTAGCCTGAGTTTTTAGCTTGATTTAGCTTGTTGCAAGTCCTACAACAGTCCAGATTTCTTACAACAATCCAAAAACGGTCACACTGCTCGGCGTCATCATTTTCGCGTACTACGCAGAGAATCTCTCTCGCGGAACTTCACTTCGTTCGTTGCCTGGCAACGGTGAATCAAGGTCACACAACAAGCCGCTTTCGACTTTGTACGCGTTTGACGAAAAAATAAATACACGAAACGCCGCTTTTTGGTTCAGTATCGCGCGTTTGCCGAAAAAATAAATACTGGTGATATATTACTACACCACCCTCCCCCCTTGTGATGTTTCGTGATTTTTTTATGGACCCCTCCCCCCCCCCCTCTCGAGCCTCGCATGATTAATGGACGGCCCCTAATGCTGTTTGCCCGCAGCCTTAGTTTCCATCTTATTTCTCTCTCTCTCTCTATCTTTCTCTTATTCTTTCATTTTCTGTTGATCAAAGAACAATGAATGACGCTACATTTCAGATAAAGCGACTAAAATTAGCGGTTTAGATCACAGAGAGAAGCCGATGTTTCACAAACACGTGTGAAAAAGGCTGCAGAGTGTTTCGAAAAAAAGAATAACTGTGTTACGATTCAGAGTCGAAATAATTTTAGGGAGAACTGCTAGATCTGCTGCGCGATAACTATTTGAGATTATTTATTGTGAGATTACAGCTTAAGATAACGTTAGTAAAAAAAGATTATTTGACATTGTTTGGTGGTACTACACAGCAGTTAGTTAAGACGAGAATATCTAAGACAACGATGGCCAGTTTTTATTATGGGATTCA
>OZ025294.1:354542186-354559686 GCA_964019185.1 Maratus speculifer
AATTTAGAGTTTTCATAGCTTTAAAATTTATAAACTCGCGAATTTATCAACTTAACACACACACACACACACACACACACAAAAAAAAAAAAAAAAAAAAAAAAAAAAAAAAACGTAAATTTTTATAAAACAATTTCCCACTAGAATTTTGATTTAAAGCTCTTCTCAACTGCTCTGTTCAACAAGCCCAAAATGTTTTGACAAATTCATATTTAAACTGAAAGCTATAACATTTGAAAGCTTGACTATGGAAACGATTTAAAATCAAGTTGAATTTTCTATTGTTTGATCAAATAATTATCTTTTGAGCTATAACCGATATTGATCACACAACAAATATGTTTTTACCCTCGTTTGAGGTGTTATTCTTGCGGATTTTTTTCTTCTTCTATCTCCCTTTTTGTTCTCGTCTTTCGATTAGAGTTGCTCCTATCAAAAATTTGTAAATACAAAAGTTTTAGATAATATTAAAATTAGATCATTGCTTCAAATTAGTAAACCTGCCGTATTCAATAGTTTGGATTGTTTAAAATTTGATATTTACGTATTCAATATTAAGTACTTAATTTCTTTTAATAACTCAAAAAAAAACCGAATGTACAGTAAATTGATAAATAAAAAGTTATTTTTAAACGTTTTTTAAATTTTATAAAAAATGAGATGAGAAAACAAATAAATAACCCACAAATAGACTGTCGGAGAACAAAGGTAGATTTTTTATCTTCATTTTTGAATAGTAAACTTTGTCTTATTTAATCAATGAAGTAGTTAGGCCAATGACTACAAAATTCCGAAGAGTAATAATGTTATTATTAACGATTATTATTATTTCCAAAGAGTAATCTTGTTTTATTGAATCTCTATAATAAGAGTTGGAAAAAATGCCTTCAAAGAATATTTGGAAATCACAATGCATGATAAGCTCTTATTAGGTATACATTCGTAATTATGTAAATACGTAGAACTTATAATTGTTGTTCAGTCCGCCCGCCTGTGTGTTTGTCTACACGTCCGTCCGCATATAACAATGCAAAAACCTCCCAAACGAAATTCTTGGAAATTTAAAGTAGTATATTTTTGTTGTATATTTTTGTCACGACGTTTCAAGTTTTGTGAAAATTGGATGGGGACTGTCAGGGACCGACAGGGACTTACAGGGACTGTCAAAAGTATTACATTACATTACGGTCAATTAGAAAAAATAATTTGAAGTGGTTTTAATATTACACTGTTTCGAACATAATAAGACTGATATGCATTTATGAGTAACACGAATATACACATTTTATAGAATTTAAGGTGCAAAGAATATTCATTATTCATTTATAGAGCCACACAAAAGTTTTTCGTTACATAATAGTAAAGGAGAAACATTGTTTGGAGCTTAATTTAACTATGTTAAAATAGTTCACCATATACTAAAAATGATATACGTTGCTAAGGTTCACTACAAGTTACTTTTTGTATAATAGAAAGTGCAAACACACGAAAGTTTTCGGCTGCTATGTATCCAAAGTACTGTACATTAGAGAAGATTGTTGGAAGTGCATTTTATTTTTTATATGAGTTTTTAAGTTTAAAATATTTCGTTGTATGTATAATCGCTCTCCAGATCGTATACAGGGCTATACAATAGAAGTCGAAGAATTACTAAATAAGAACGAAAATGCATTTTTTTAAAATGAGTTATGGATTTTTACGCTTAACTACATATAGTATACTAATATAACATTATATAACATAGAAAAAATGTATACAATGCCACGTAAAGAATGGGATAGATGGCCGTCTATGGCTGATCTCTGGAAGTTTGATTTTAGAAGTTTTAAAGTGTGTTTTGATCTTTATTAAATTTTAACTGAATAGTTAGTATATAAAGATAGCAGGTACAATTTAGGGCTGTACAAAAGTATCGCCTATCGATAATTTCTGAAAGGAAAATTTGAAACTATTATGCATTTGTAACACTTTCCAACATAGTTAAGTAGTGTTTGTGAATTCCGTTTGTCTGTCCATGTGTCTGTCTGTCTGCCCGAACTGGAACTTGCGCATTAGGATATTAATAGGATTGTCTCTGTAATTGATATATATTATTAAGATTTGCAATGCCATGTTCGGTATTGGAAATAGAGCATGTAGCGTTCACAGTTTATTTACAGTGACAGTCAAAAGTATTCCATTACATTATGGTCTATGGAGAAATGTCTTAATTATTTAAATACGTAGCACCTCAAGTCGCCATTTGATCCATCCGTCTGTCTGCTTAAAACAAAACGAAAACAACTCAACCAAATGATTTGCAATTTAATAAATGTAATTGCTGCAGAATTTTGTCGAGTCATTTAACATTTTATGAAAATCAAGTCAAAACATAAAAAGATATTAATTAAGTTTTCTTCATTCTATTAAATCTTAGCATTCATAATTAATTCAATGACATCCCATGATAGGGGATGATTCTAGGTTGTGATAGCGCCCTATTTAAAATGAAGACATGTTATTTCCATATTGCTGAATTTATAAAACAAACAAACAAACCAACAAACATACAGACAGACAAACAGATACATACACACAAACAGACAGACAAACAAACTGACTGCCAGACACACAAACAAACACACAGACAGACAAACAAATAAACGAACAGACAGACATACAAACAGAAAGACAAACAGACAGAAAACAAGCAAGCAAGCAAACAAACAAACAGAGAAACAAACAGGCAGACAGACAAATAAACAAACAACAGACAAATAAACAAACCGACAAACAGACAGACAGACTGACAGAGAGATAGGCAGACAAACAAGCAAGCAAACAAATCGACAACAAACAGACAAACAAACAAACCGGCAAACCAACAAACCGGCAAACCAACAAACCGGCAAACAAACAAAGAAACAGTAAAACAGACAAACAGACAAACAAACAAACTGACAGACAACCAAACAAACAACCAAACAAACATACAGACAAGCAAACAACAAACCGACAAACAAACCGACAGACAAACAAAAAAACAAACAAATAGACAGGCATATAGGCAGACGAACAAACGAACAGACAGTAATTTAACTAGTATCTTTATTACATGCCAGTATTTTTTTTAATTTTGTTCAAACACCAAACACTTTTAAAACTACTTAAACCATGTTTCAAGAAATTATCATTTATGGGATCACTATGTAGCTTTGCGTGACCCTGTATTTCATTTCATCTATATTCTACAAACATTTCTTAGTAAACTGAAAGCAGTTCAACGTAAAAATGCATAACTTATTTTAAAACCACCTTTAAGTTACTTACTCTCACATTTATGAGCTCTTTTGTGCACCCTGTATATCAACTATAGTATTTATACACACCATATAATTTGCATACATTTAGTAAAACTTAAGAACGCATCTTATAACTGAAAATGTATTCCATCAGCTATCATCGGTAATGTACAGTACTTCGGATAAGAATATAAAATTTGAAATATTTTGTGCATCCTATAAATGCTATGCACTTCATATTATGCGTTAAATATTAAGTCTCAGCGACATATATCAATTTTACAATACTTGAAATCGTTTAACATAATTATAGTAGTATATCGCAAACAATTCCTCCCTTTATTATTGTGTAATGGAAATCTTTTGAGTGGTCCTGTAAATGAATAACTATTATTTTCACTGCATATTTTACAGAATGCATATTTTAATGCACTTTGCGAATCCATGTAAATTTGAATATGTTTGAAACGATTTTTTCCCATTGGTCATAATGCGTCAGAAAACTTTTGACTATCCCTGTAAATAAACTAACCATAGTAGAAACTTTATTTTCAATAGGGATCGTGCTAGAGTAAACATCAATAACATGTAAAAATTTCGTAAACAATCTGAGCATATTTAAGGGATTTAGAGCGCGGACAAACGGACTGACAAATCGAATGCATAAACACTTTTCAACTTTGTTGGAAAGTGTTAATAAATTTGAATATGTTTGACAGGGTGTAACACCTTAAAAATTCATTTGAAACTATTTTTTCCCATAGGCTGTAATGTATCGGAAAACTTTTGACTATCCCTGTAAATGAACTAATCATATAGTAGAAACTTCATTTTCAATAGGGTTCGTAAACATCAATAACATATGAAAATTTCATAGCAATCCGAGTATATTTACGGGAGTTAGAGCGCAACCAGACGGACAGACAAACCGAATGCATAAACTCTTTTCAACTTTGTAGGAAAATCTTTAAAAAATTCATTTGAAACGATTTTTTCCCATAGGCCGTAATGTATCAGAAAACTTTTGACTACTCCTGTAAATGAACTAATCATAGTAGAAACTTCATTTTCAATAGGGTTCGTAAACATCAATAACATATGAAAATTTCATAGCAATCCGAGAATATTTACGGGAGTTAGAGCGCAACCAGACTGCCAGACGGACAGACAAACCAAATGCATAAACTCTTTTCAACTTTGTAGGAAAGTCTTAAAAAAATTCATATGAAACGATTTTTTCCCATAGGCCGTATGTATCAGAAAACTTTTGACTACTCCTGTAAATGTATCAATAAAAATAAAAACTTTGTTAAATCACCATAAAAGAAAAATTATACTGGACGAGTTTCGAGCTGCAAAATTACCGCTCGTCATCAGCTGGTCCAAACACGTGTCACAACGGACAGAGTGGAAATAACAGTGAAATAAAGAGGGAGGAGATTACACAGAGTGCGACAGGTGGCGCTGCTTGTCAGAGCCAAGGAGGAAGAGAAAAGTAAAGATAAACTCAAAGAAGGAGGGAGGAGATTACAAAGAGTGCCCCAGGTGTCGCTGGCTAAAAGAACCCAGGTGGCAGAGAAAAACTACTAAAAGATAAAGAAAACAACTGAAAAATAAATAAAATAAAATAAATTAAAATAAAATAAAATAAAAATAAATAAATCAAATAAAAATAAATAAATAAATAAATAAATAAAAAATTAATTAATTAAAAAAAATGATAAAAATAATAGATAATAAAATAGTAAAGAAAAAAAATTAATTAAATAAAAACTAAAAATAATTATAGTAATAATAATAATCTACAAAAGTAATTTCCATTCAGGAGAAAGGGAGGGGGATGAAGAGAGATCGTTGACAAGAGTATTACAATTTTTATAAATAAAATAAGCTTCGTGAGTATCTAAATGAGAAGGAGAGGCAGGATTAGAAATAATTCTGGCCATGGAAAAATTGAAAAAATGACCGGAAGACCAACAGTGAGAAGCAATGGAAGACCTAGATAATTCCTGATTTTTAATATAATACCTAATATAATACCTGATATTTAATATAATACCTGATTTTAATATAATACCTGATTTTTAATATTTTTAATATAATATAATATTAAAAATCAGGAATTATCTAGGTCTTCCATTGCTTCTCACTGTTGGTCTTCCGGTCATTTTTTCAATTTTTCCATGGCCAGAATTATTTCTAATCCTGCCTTTCCTTCTCATTTAGATACTCACGAAGCTTATTTTATTTATAAAAATTGTAATACTCTTGTCAACGATCTCTCTTCATCCCCCTCCCTTTCTCCTGCATGGAAATTACTTTTGTAGTTTATTATTATTACTATAATTATTTTTAGTTTTTATTTAATTAATTTTTTTTTCTTTACTATTTTATTATCTATTATTTTTATCATTTTTTTAAAATTAATTAATTTTATTTATTTATTTATTAATTTTTATTTTATTTATTTATTTTTATTTTATTTTATTTTAATTTATTTTATTTTATTTATTTTTCAGTTGTTTTCTTTATTTTTTAGTAGTTTTTCTCTGCCATCTGGGTTCTTTTAGCCAGCGACACCTGGGGCACTCTTTGTAATCTCCTCCCTCCTTCTTTGAGTTTATCTTTACTTTTCTCTCCCTCCTTGGCTCTGACAAGCAGCGCCACCTGTCGCACTCTGTGTAATCTCCTCCCTCTTTATTTCACTGTTATTTCCACTCTGTCCGTTGTGACACGTGTTTGGACCAGCTGATGACGAGCGGTAATTTTGCAGCTCGAAACGCGTCCTGTATAATTTTTCTTTTATGGTGATTTAACAAAGTTTTTATTTTTATTGATATATATTTATCGCCAGTATTTTCGGTGTTTCTCAATACTCCTGTAAATGAACTAATCATAGTAGGAATTTCATTTTCAATAGGGTTCGTAAACATCAATAACATATGAAAATTTCATAGCAATCCGAGTATATTTACTGGAGTTAGAGCGCGGCCAGACGGACAGACAAACTGAATGCATAAACTCTTTTCAACTTTGTTGGAAAGTGTTAAAAAAATTCATTTGAAACGATTTTTTCCCATGGGCCATAATGTATCCGAAAACTTTTGACTATCACTGCAAATGAACTAATCATAGTAGAAATTTCATTTTCAATAGGATTCGTGCTACGGTAAACATCAATAACATATAAAATTTTCATAGCAATCCGAGTATATTTACGGGAGTTAGAGCGCGGACAGACGGCCAGACAAACCGAATGCATAAACACTTTTCAACTTTGTTGGAAAGTGTTAAAAACAGGGCTGGGAAACTTCTCGTACTTGCCGGCGTCTTTTTTTTTGAGAATTGTTTCCGTCTTTTCTTACAATTTGTAAAATTACGTAGCGTCTAAAAACAAACTTTTTCTTTGTTAATTCCCTGTATATTTGTTAATAGAATTATTAAAAATTCCGAAATTTTTTAAAATTTAATATGCTATAACAAAATTTTTACAAGACAAACTATCGTATGTGGTACATTCGTTACCATGAGGCAGTGAACCGGAGAAATTTACAAAGTCAAACTATCCAATGCGCATATTCGATACTTTGAAACAACGAATCTGGGAAAAGTACAAAATTTTTACCATGTCAAACTATCCAATGTGCGTATTGGATAGTTTGAAGCTGTAAAAGTAGAGAGAAGCTAAAAACGTACAAATAATTATACCATATCAAACTATCCAATGTGATTTTTAGGCGAGAAAAATTATTCAAATGATTTATCTCGATAGCATGCTTAAATAGGATATAAAACAGCACCCGAAAAATGTAATAATTGTTTACTGCTGTTTAGCGCTGATTTTGAATCCACAATTAAAACTGTTTTTTTTTTTTTTTTTTTTTTTTTTTTTTTTGCTCTCCTGAAAAGTGGCTATTTTCACATTGGATAGTTTGACATGGTACCGACGATATATGCGAGTTGGATTCGAACAGAATTTTCTATTTTTTGATCAATAAATTACCTATTGAGTTATAAGCGAATCCGATCACGTAACTAACACTTTTTTTCATCCCAGTTCGACTGGTTGTTCGTCTTCCACGTGAGAATTCGGTTCAAAACACCCATTATGATACCATTTTCTGAAAAATTTAATGTGTTTACAAAATGGGAAGTGTATGTGATTCGGTAGTTTCTCAGCAAGAACACCTCCTATTTTCATGCATTTCCGAATAAAAATAAATTAAAACTTATATCATAAAGTTGCCCTTTTTTGATTTAAGAACAGCCGTAACTATAAATCACTGAAAAATCGGCAATAGATAAAAGAGCCAATAATACATACATCGTATTTTCTCGAGCACAATGCGCACATTCTATTTTTTTCATTCAAAATTTTGAAGAAGAAAAGCAAAGCGCAATTTAATACAAGGTATTTCCGAAAACTGTATGAAACCATATATACTTGCTTTCACTAAACAACTGAATTACTTACTTCTAGGGAGGAGATTTTATATGTTCTTCTGCTTTCATCCACCAACTTCTTTCATCGTAAAAAGCTTTTAAACATTTTTTTTTTAAACTGTATCAATTTGTCATTTGCGAAATATTTCTATAATTTAAAACTTGCAATTTCAGATCGACGATGCATAGACTTTCCTTTTTAATACTTTCCAAATAAGTTGAAAAGTGTTTATGATTTCGATTTGTCTGACCGTCTGTCCGCGCTCTAGCTCCCGTAAATATTCTCCGATTGCACTAAAATTTTGGGATGTTATTAACATTTACCCTAGCACGGACACTATTTCAAATGAAGTTTCTAGCATGATTAGTTTGTTTTCAGCCAAAATTTTACTGTTAAATTACGGTCTATGGGAAAAAATCGTTTCAAATGAATTTTAAAGATGTTACACTTTGTCAAACATATTAAAATTTATATGCAATTACGAAGTGCACTAAAATATGCATTCTGTAATAACTACGGTGGAAAAAAATGGCTATTATTCATTTAGAAGGTCACACAAAAGAATGTCATTACATAATAATAAAGGGGGGGGGATTGTGTGCAACATATTTTAATCATATCAAACTTTTTTCTGAGTAATAAAATTGATATACGTGGCGGAGGCTTAATATAAGTTATACGTACAGTCAAGCATAATACGAAGTGCATAGCATTTACAGGGACACACAAAAGATTTCAAATAGTATATTCTTTCCGGAGTACTGCGCATGTATTTATGTATTCAATGATGGCTAATGGATGGATGAAATACATTTTAATTATGATATGTACTTTTAAGTTTCACTACATCTATGCATATTATATGGTGTGTATAAATGTTATAGTTGATATACAGGGCTACATAAAAGAGCTCACAAACGTTACTCATATGAGCATAAATTCTTAAAAGTAGTTTTTAAATAAGTGATGCCTTTTTATCCTGAACTGCATTCAGTTTACTAAGAAATGTTTGTAGGCTATAGTTAAAATGAATACAGGGCCACGCAAATAATTGGATATATGGATGCCTATGAATGATAATATCTGGGAATGCGATTTTAGTAGTTTTAAGACCGTTTTAGTTTAAAATAAATTTTAGCTAAATACTAGCGTGCAATAAAAGTACCTCGGTAAAGTAAAGAGTTAAACAAAAATATTCAAGTATGTTTCTATCTATTAGTATAAATTGCTGAACGAGAAATTTCAACTTGCTCTAGGACATATATTTTTTTCTCATTATATAGTATATATATCAAATGACAGATCAAATACAGGGCTGTTCAAAAATATTGGAATCCATGTTTAGTTATAGACAGTAACCTTATTAACCTAAATAATGAAGTTTTGTTAAATATTTCAGGAAGTGTTGGAAAGTTTTCCTAATCTATGCTTAACGCAAGATTTTTCTTACCTGTATTCTGTTGTAATCGCACATTTTTGAAAGCCGAATAAATACAAGTCTCTCGTACAAAATACCTAACTATGCTCGAGTCGGGTTCAACCCAACTGGAGCCTGAAAATTTCATTTGAACTCAACCTGAACCGAACCCGATAAAAAAAGTCATCGAGCCACAATCCGATCCGAATCCGACAAAACAATTTTTGGCGACCCACTACACACCCGAATCCGACCGCAACCCGAAATGCAAAGAAATTAATTCGCATTTTAATGCAATTATGAAAAATAATCGTCAATTATATGTATTATAACAATTTTATCTAGTATATAAAAAAATGAACATACACGTTTCTTGAACGTTCAGATATGAAAAATCCTTTGAATAGCAGGCACCTTGGAATCCTTGAACAAAATCTGCATCCGGTTGAAAAATACTTTGGTAGTTACGTATTAACGCCACCGCAGCAGAACTTGCGTTAATGCGCCAATAACGAGCAATCTTGTTGTTATCACACGTGCACAAAAATAATAACGTCAAAAAATGCGCAAAAAAGCACTAAAAAGTACTAAAAAACACTAAAGCACTAAAAAATGGCGTCAGAAATCAGCAAAAAACAAGGCAACAAAGAATTCAAAAGATAACTGCGGTGGCGTTAATATGTAAGTACCAATACTTTTTTATTTTTATTTTAATTTATTTTTTTATTATTTAAATTTATTTTTGCGAGTCGAATTCACTCTAGAGAATGTGATTCCCAACGTAGGACGTATGTCCCACTGGGGCCCAATTTGACTTAGAGGGGGGGGGGGTGGCAATTTCAAAATTCCTTATTTACTCATTAAATGCTGTTTTTTTTTTTTTTTTTTTTTTTTTTTTTAACCCCTTTGCGACGGGAGCCTTTTACAAAATTTTTAATGCTTTGTCACCGGTTTTAAAATACAGAAATTTGTGACTTTTTAAATCGACAAAATGTTCCGATTAAATAAGGCGAAATTTACCGGATAATTTTAATGGTGGCGATAAACACGGATTCTTAAGCCTATTTGCGGCACGTATACGTGTCGCTCGTCCCCAAGGGGTTAATAAAAGTAATAGACCGGGTGGCGGCAGCATAGGTAATTACCTCATCGAGTTTGCAAATGAAAATTTAGGATTACACAAATCTGGATTGGCACATTAAAACGCAATCGGTCTCCCCAGACCTTGGTGAAAACCATCAAAAGCACGATTTTAGTGATCGACTCACAGGGTTTACCATTGTGCTTTTCTGCATCAAAATCTACGAAATCATGGAGGATTGGAAGGAGAAAAACATAATGTAAACTTATGAGTCAATCATTAAAATCGGGCTTTTAGGTGTTTTCCACCAAGATATGACTTGGCACACCGATTGCGTTTTAATGTGCCAATCCAGATTTGCGTAATCCTAAATTTTCATTTGTAAACTTGATGAGGTGATTGCATGTACTGCCGCCTCCCGGTCTATAATACAAAACTGAAAAAAAAAAAAATTCTTGAATTTTTAAAAAGCTTCTCTGTTAAAAATTTTAAAATAATGTATCCTGGGGTAATAACGCCACGTTAAGGTTCTACCAATTTTACCGGCTTAGTTTTAGATTCTATTTTTCAAACAAATATAAGATTTGATACAGCAACTCATCGACTATCTATGTAAAAAAAAAAAAATATTTCACAGATATGTATTCATAAAACGTAATGGCGTGATTTCCGGACCTGTGCTATTAGGCTTTATTACCCACCTATGTGGGTAATAACGCCATGCAAACAATACTATAAAATAAGATAAAATAATCCATCTTAGATTGCCCAATTCTAAAAATATAAACTCTACAACCCTAGAAATTGACAAATTGTATTCTAAACCATAGGTTCCCAACGGGGGCGGTACCGCCCCCCAGTGGGCGCTGGAGCCTTCCAGGGGGGCGGTGACGGGTCCAGGGGAAAATGGGGGGCGTTAAGACAATTAAGGGGGGCGGTGCTGACGTACCTTATCTATTTAAGAAATGAACACAATGAAACTATATTTTGTGGTATTATTAATCGTGTTTCAAAATTAATCTAATATAATGAAACTAGTTGGTTGGGCCAGTGTTGAATACAGGGGGTGGCTCGGGGGGGCATTCCCCGGAGCATTGAAATGTCACCCCCCCGCAAGTTTTGAGATTTTGTTTTTTCAATGGTCAAAATGGGCAATTACCCCCCCCCCCCCGGAGCCAGAAATATCCTTCCGGAGAAAAGTACCTTAATTCAACAGTGGCTTTGGCGCATGATAAAATCTTAAACATAACTTTAAATGAAAATCTATGAAAACCAGCCTAGCGCTTGTATGGGATCTGCCTTCACGTGGAGTCCAGGACAAAACCCCCGCGGACAAAATCCCCACGGACAAAATCCCCGCGGTCAAAATCACCACCGGACAAAATCCCCACCGGACAAAAACTCCACCGGACAAAACACCCTCTTTGCTGAATAAAAGCTCTATTTTGACCAAGTTTCTTTTTCAAAAAGGATCTCTAAACATTTAAAAAATGTTTTAAGCTTATTTGAAAAATGAAAGTGACAATTGGAAGTTATAAGTTATGTGATAGATATTTTATATTTCTTAAATATACATATACATTTTAAAGTCTGAAATAAAAGACTATTTACTCTAAATATGAAACAATTTTAAAAATTGATTATTTTCTTAATTGATATATATATTTTTTAAATTTAATTGCTTTTTAAATGTATTAAAGTCTGTCTAATGCTTCGAATTTACTTTAAATTTTAGATCTCGTTTATACAAATATTAATATTTTAAAGATTATACTTTTTTTTTTTTTTTTTCAAAGATGTAATGATTGTTTTAATTTGTCCCGCTTTCATTCACCGAGGAGGGAGTATACAATCTATAACAGCCTTTCTGGATCAATTTTAGATAATGCTATTTTTAGTAAATAATATCACCTGATGATGATTTTTAATTTATTTCGGCATTCTTGGTACTCTGCGGAGGGTGGGGGAGAGGGTGGAAAAATGTACTACTGAGTTTGCCACAGTCTTAGCAATGAAATGTTAAATGCAAAGTATCTTGTTAAATATAAAGGAAACAGGGTCCGAGTACGGCTATGAGGGGGGGAAGGGGAGGGGGGGGGCAATGAATATTTTGGAATGATCTCCCATGATGAATGATAGAATTTTTTGTGAATAATGTGGAAGTGGCTAGTGCTAAACTTCATATGTATTATATGTATGCATAAATTATGCACCCAGTACTACTCACATTCTGGGTTCTCGCTGTCGCTCGCCATTGCGCCAAATTGCGATTAAATTCTTTATTTGGCGAGTAAACAAGCGATTAGATTCGCCAAATTGCTAGTGCTCAATTTTTGCTTTTTTTTTTTCTTTTCTTTTTCGTTTTTCATACGTATGCATGTATATATATATTTTAATATATTTGTAGAGGATAGTTGAAATTAGATTAATAACAATCGTTGTCGCAATTATAAGAACGTTGGTTATTTTAGAACACATTGAAAAAAAAAGGAACATTAAAATATTAGATTTGTGTGTGTGCTACACGGCGAATCTATTTTGCTAATACTTTTTTCATTTGGCGAATGTTGTTTATTTTTAATTAGCCAAAATACTAACTTTGGTTAAATGTCAGCGAGAACACTGCTCACATTTATATGCAGAGTATCACAAAAATGGCCACATCTTCAAGAAAAATTACTAGAAGGACAATAGTAAGAAAAGTGATACATTGGTATATACGAATATTTCTTTGCAACATTTATTTTGCTGATCTATGTGCGTTTTGTAAGATGTCTAAAAGAAAATATTCCAAATTGTTCATAATTAATGTTTTTACTTTCTTTTATTTTTATATGAATAAAGCATTGGATTCATGAAAATTTTCGAATTCCAGTTTTTTACGTTTTAAGTGCTTCTTATTATCTTTACGTTTTAAGTGACAGAGATTCCAAAAAACAGTTTTTTTTTGTTTTTTTTAAATAGTTTTGTTTACATTTCTATGTGAATTGCTTAACATATGGCGCTGCTATGCTGCATTTTTCAGGATTTTTGCAATAGCTCTATTTCAAAAAGTAATGCACGGATTTCAATAAAAATGCGTATTCAGATAGTTCTTGATATACATTGAAACTGATGGTAAACGGAAAAAAAGTGACCGGAAAAAAAGTTATCGGAAAAAAAGTGACCTAAACTACAAAAGCGGAAAAAAGTGACACGGAAAAAAGTGACACGGAAAAAAAGTGACACGGAAAAAAAGTGACAAGGATTGGTTTTGGGGATTTATTATTGATTTTGGGGATTCATTGGTTAAGTATGAAAGGGGGATCGGGGGGGGGGGGCTCATAATTTAGGTAAATGGGTTTTTCATGCTGAATTAACTATTTTGGTTCAATTTTTGGATATACGTTCATACTGAAAAGACGCTTGCTTGATTAGTTTTGGGAAGGACGATTACCCCCCCCCCCCATCCGTCCTCAATTAGATGAATGGGTTTTTATGCAGAATTATCCAACTTGTGTCAAATTTGCATATAAGTTCTTTTCGATAAGGCTTATATATTGTATAAAGTGCCTGAAGAGTTTTAGGAGTTTAATGGTTAAGTATAGAAGGGGAACGGGGGATAACCTTTCTTAAATTAATGGCTTTTTACGGATAATTATCCGATTTGCTTCGAATTTTGGACATGGGTTAGTTATGATAAGACGTATTTCTGATTATTTATGGGGTTCTTTTGCTAATTAAAAAGGGGGTGGGTGATTACTACCCCCGGCCTTAAATTAGATTTTAAAAAAATTATGCACACTTATCCGATTTATTTCAAATTTTGGATGTAGGATCTTTCTCATAAAGTAAATTCCTGAATAGTTTTAAGGGTTTAATGGCTATGTATAGAGGGAGAACGGGGGATAAACCCCCTTAAGGGTGTATTAAAAAAAACGCTTTTCCACCTTCAACAGCTCGAAATTTTCCGATACAATTTCAGGCACATTTTCAAAAGTAGAAACATGAAACTTGCTGAGGATGTTTTTGAAGAGATGTACAAGGTGCCATGTGCTGTATTTTTACGCTCAATTCATTAGAATTTGATTTATAAACAATTATCTTCTCAGTATGACCCTTTTTTTCGTTCACAGATCTCCCGCAAGGGGGAAATCTGTTCAAAATGCCGTTTTTGATTGCTTTTTTCGCAATATTTTCTGCATTTATCAAAGAATTGACAATTACGGCATTTTGTGTACTTTCTAAATAAGAAAATTTGCCAGTTTGATGCATATGAGAGTAAAAATGAAGTTAAAAATAAATCGGAAAATAGGCAGTTTGAATCGAAATACACCCTTAAATTAAATAAATGGCTTTTTGCGCAGAATTATCCGATTTGCTTTAAATTTTCGATGCATATTCATTACAAGAAGGCGTATCTCTGATTAATTATGGGGTTCTTTTGCTAATTAAATAAGGGAAAGCGGGCGATTAATCCCCCACTCTTTTAATAAGATTTTTTTTTTTTTTCACAATTATCCAACGTATTTCAATTTTTGGATATAGGTTTTACCTGATTAAGTGAATCCCTGAATAGTTTTATGGGTTTAATGGCTAAGTATAGAGGGATGAACGAGGGATAACCCACAAATAATCAGGAGTTCGCCTTATCATAATGAACGCACATTCAAAGTTTGAATCAAATAAGATAATTCTGCGTAAAAAGCCATTTATTAATTTAAGGGGGGTTATCCTCCGTTCCCCCACTGTATATGTCGGACGTTCCTCTCAGCCCGCACAACTTTGAAGAAAGTCCGTGGTAGTTATAGCTGCCACCACCGATATTACTAGGTGATATCGGTCACCCACTGTAAGGATTGTGTAAATGAACACTGACACTGTCAATTAACTGAATTAACAGTTTATTTAGAATATATGTACACACTAAATACGCTATTTACCATTATATACAATTACAACTCGGATATAGGTGATCCGGTTCAACATTAAATTAAATACAGTAAAGGTTGGCTGTGTACTATTCGAATTACACCTTCCACCTCACACTCAATGCACGTTAGATTAACTTTATCGGAGATCACTTTCGAATCTCCCAACACATGGATACACGGCCTGCACTTCTCGGCCCAGAGCACTAAACACCAGGACGTCTGTGCCCCTTGCTCTCCAGATACGCACTGCCTCCGCTCTACAACGCAGAGCACACCCTATCAGGACCTCTGTCCTACATTACTCTCTAGGTATGAACCCAGATACGAACTGAACTAATCTGAGATAAGACTTGCTCTTCTCAAATCACGGTGTTTCCCCAATGTCAACCCCCTTTGGGGCTTATCCATTGGACACATTCCACATTCCTTTCTTGATTAGTGACATGTTGCTTGTCAGCTTATCATCCACATACCTCACTGACGGATGAACACGCCTCTCCGCAATCTCCTCTTTCTCACTCACCACCTGTAGAGGATTACCTGTCAATTCTCCCTTCAACAAAGAAAGAATGTCACCTTGAAAATTCTAGTACACAGCCGGTATAATATAAAAGAGATTAAGATAGAGAAATAACGGAAATTCCAATCTTTAGCAGAGGTGGTCTCAGAACCTGACAGTATACTTAGCCATTAAACCCTTAAAATTATTCTGGGACTAACTTTATGAGAAAAAACATATATCCAAAATATGAAATATATCGGATAAGTGAACATAAAAAACAATTTATATAATTTAAGGGGATCGGAAAATCACCCGCCTTAATTTTTAATTAGAAAAATAACCCCATATGTAATCAGGGATACGCTTTATCATAATGAATCTATAATCCAAAATTTGTAGCAAATCCTATAATTCTGCGTAAAAAGTAATTTAATTTAAGGTAGGTTATATTCTACTCCCCTTCAATACTTAGATATCAAATCCTTAAAACTATTCAGGAATCCACCTTATCAGTAAGAACCTATATTTAAAATTTGAAATACATGGGGTAATTCTGCATAAAAACCTATTTATCTAGTTTAAGGGGGAGATAATTGCTCACCCCCCACCCTTTATAATAAGCAGAAGAACCCCATAACTAATCAGAGATACGTCTTATCATAATGAATCTATGTCCAAAATTCTAAGCAAATCGGATAATTATGCGTAAAAAGTTATTAATTTAATTTAAGAAAGGTTATCCCCCGTTCTCCCTCTATATATAACCATTAAAACTCTTCATGCATTATATACTATATATAAGCCTTATCGAAAAGAACCTATATTCACAGGGCCCGACTTAGACAGTGGGGGGCCCTGGGGCAAACATTATTAGAGTGGCCCCCTTCTATCTTAAAAATGTTTGTGAATTATACTCAAGTAACTAAAATTAAAATTCAAACCTATTGTATGTATGCATAAATTTTGTACCAAGTACTGATTTCAGTATTTATATTTCACATCTTTATACATAATAACAGATGATAAATAATTTTAACTATTAATTTTCTTATGATGTAACTATTACTTTAAGGGAACGTGGGGCAGGGAAGCAAAGGAGGTAGGAGAAAAAAGACCTCTTAAAATTGAAAAAAAAAAGAATTTTTGTAATATTTTGCTATTTTATATCATTTGGCCCTCTTTTAACAATAAACTTTTCTCTCCTTGGGGGCCCCCCTCAAACCGGGGGCCCGGGGCAATTGCCCCGCATGCCCCTGCCTTAGTCAGGCCCTGTATTCAAATTTGACACACGTTGGATAATTCTGCATAAAAACCCATTCATCTAACTGAGGACGGATGGTGGGGGGGGGGGTAATCGTCCCTTCCCAAAACTAATCAGGCAAGAGTCTTTTCAGTATGAACATCTATCCAAAAATTGAACTAAAACAGTTAATTCAGCATGAAAAACCCATTTACCTAAATTATGAGCCCCCCCCCCGATCCCCCTTTCATACTTAACCAATGAATCCCCAAAATCAATAGTAATTCCCCAAAATCAATCCTTGTCACTTTTTTTCCGTGTCCCTTTTTTTCCGTGTCACTTTTTTTCCTTGTCACTTTTTTTCCGTGTCACTTTTTTTCCGCTTTTGTAATTTAGGTCACTTTTTTTCCGATAACTTTTTTTCCGGTCACTTTTTTTCCTAGATTCGAAACTGATCAGTTATTGTTGTAAATCATTCAACAGGTGGCACTGCTATGTTGTATTATTTTACGATTTTTGCAAGAGCTCTATCTCAATGACTAATATGCGGATTTTCATTAAACTTCAGATTTAGTAAATCCGTGGTATGAATTAGTTCTGTTTATATTTTAGTGTCAATAAC
>OZ025294.1:354562186-354578186 GCA_964019185.1 Maratus speculifer
AGTTGTTTAAATTCTGAGGTTTCAGTTGCTCAATTTTGTGACCATCAAACCACGGGGGATTACTTTTTGAGTTATCTAGTATGTTATTTATTAATGCAATTATATTTCTTTTTATGTTAAAAAAAAATTCTGTAAGATACGCAAAATTCTTCAGTTGGACTAATTTTACTTTTATTAAAATCTTTATCAATAAAATTATGTTTTATAAGATAGTATTACAATTCTAAACACACGTGGGGTTTTTGTCCGTGGGGATTTTGTCCAGTGGGGATTTTGTCCGCGGGTATTTTGTCCGTGGGGATTTTGTCCGCGGGGATTATGTCCGCAACCCCTTCACGTGTCGCAACTTGCAGCGTAGGAGAACTTTCCATTCGAACCAGTGGCGCACAATGCTTTTTCCGCCCCCTTCTCCGTTTGTGGTCACGTGGTATTCTAGTTGGATTGCGCAAGCTTATGCTTTGAACGCTGTATTTTTTTTTTCTTTTTATTCTCGCAGTGACGAGTAATTTGATTTTGTCGTGTTTGATGAAATAAAAATGTAATTTAACCTTTTGATTTAGTAACAAACGCGTTGATTAAAATATTATATAGACCACTAGTAAAGAATTTGCTATATTAAGCTCACTAAAAGTTTAATAACTAGAATTATTTTTCAAAATCGGTATTTCGTAAAATGTAAAAAATATGGCTACTTAATGCCTGATTAGAGATTTCAAAACCAAACTACATTACGAACTTGCTCAAGAAATTCCTTTATTCTGAGTGAAAGGTAAAAGCATTATAGCCCTTATTTTTATACCTATTTGTAAATATAATGCAAAGTTTATCTATTTAACTTTGTTATATTTTGTATTTAAAATGTCTGCATCTAAGAAGAAATGCAGGCAATATAGTATTGAATATTTGAAATATGGATTTACTCATTCTCCTACAAACCAATCATTACCTATGTGTTTAATTTGCCAAAAAGTTTTTTCAAATGAAGCCATGAAGCCTTCTAGATTACAAGAGCATTTGAGTAAAATGCATGCTGATAAAAAGGATAAAGATTTATCTTATTTTCAAGGTCTGGAAAAGAAACATTCAAAACAGCGAACTGTATCAAACCTTTTTGAGCTGTCTTCTAAACAAGAGGATGACGGACTGCGAGCTTCATATAACATTGCATTGTTAATTGCAAAAGCGGGAAAACCACATACAATTGGGGAGGAATTAATCTTGCCGGCAGTGAAGGAGGTAATAACAACCGTTCTTCATCATAAAACACCGTCAGAAATCATTAAAAAAATTCCTCTGAGTAATAATTCTGTACAAAGAAGAATAGATGAAATGGCCAAAGACGTTGAAACATCATTATGCAATTTCTTAAAAACTTGCAATTTTCCCATTCAACTCGATGAATCAACACTGCCAAATAACGAAGCACTACTTTTATCATATGTCCGATTCATAAAAGAAGAAAAAATTTGTCAAGAGTTATTATTTGCCAAAAATTTGGAAACGGATACAAAGGGAGAATCCATATTTAACAGCATGAATACGTTTCTTCAAGAAAAAGAAATTCCTATTTGTAATATTTTGTCAGCAGCTACTGATGGTGCTCCAGCAATGACGGGGCGTCATAGCGCGGTTTAAAGAAGCAGTACCAAATGTACTCGCTGTACATTGTGTTATTCATCGTCAGCATTTGGTTGCCAAAAAATTGAATGAACGACTGCATGCTTCGCTTTATTATGTTATTACAGCAGTGAATAAGATTAGAAGCAATTCTTTGCATGACAGATTATTTGGCCAACTTTGTAGTGAAAATGACGAAGATTACAATCGCCTGCTCTTACATACAGAAGTTCGTTGGCTCTCGAAAGGTATTTGTTTGAATCGTTTTTTTAATCTATTTGACTCAGTACTGGATTTCCTCGAAAACAGAGATGAAAAATTGCGCGAAAACCTGATAACACCAAAAAACGACATTGCTTATTTGACAGACCTTTTTAGAATATTCAATGAAATCAATTTACAATTGCAAGGTGATGAATTAAATTTAATCAAAACAAAAAATGTCATAGCTGCTTTTGTGAGAAAACTTGTTATGTTCAAGCGAAATCTGGGAAGAGGTGAATACAGCCATTTTCCTACTTTAGCAGCAATCTCTGCAAAACAGGAAGATTTACTAACTTACTGCCAACACTTGGACGCTCTTCATACTGATTTTAATGTGCGATTCCAGGACATTTTAAATTTGGACATACCGAGTTGGGTTTTAGATCCTTTCGCAAATGTAGATAAAGCAGAATCATCAAATTTAGAAGAGGAACTCATAGAACTTACAACTAATGAAGAATTAAAAGTAAAATTTGGAAGAGGGTACCAAGAGTTCTGGCTTCAGAAGTCTATACGAACTCTCTACCCTGGGTTGTGGGCGAAAGTGCAAAAATTTTTAATTGCTTTTCCGTCATCTTATCTGGTTGAGCGTGGGTTCACTGCAGTATCTACTTTATTGGCTAAGAAGAGAAATAGACTGCACATCACTGAACGTGGCGATTTACGACTGCTGTTAACAAAATTGGAACCCGACATTAACAATTTGTTAAAATTTCATCAGCCTCAACCATCTCATTAATATATATATTTATTTATTTGTTATTGATTTTATGTTTATGTCATTTTTTTCCTTATCGATTTTATGTTTATGTCATTTTTCTCTTATTGATTTTATGTTTATATTATTGCATTTTAAATTCTTATTGATTTTATGTGTATTCACATTATTATTTATGAAACATTCAATACGTTAAAGTGGTCTCAAATCTAAAAGATGTTATATGTAAAAACTCAGTTGTAAAGACTTCAAAATTCAAATATTATACGCCGAGTGCTTTCGATCAAAACTTGATCATCCTAGCCTAGGTGCAGCTTTGTTTACATACGAGTTATGTTATAGCAGGGGTTCAGAAAATTATGTTACTTTTAACATTTCCCCCAAATCGTGTGAAAATTTATCTAAAATTTTACGGTATGTTATAGAAAAGTGGTGTATTACAATAGGTATATAAAATTTATTTTTTCAATATTTCTCAACTTATGCGCAAGTATTTTCGGAACAAGTAAGTCAGAATGAAAAAAAATTCATAGCAAATTTTCTGAAAGGTTTCAGCGGGCTGAATTAAAGGGTGTGGGGAAATCCACTCCGAGTACGATGTTTTTTGCGTTTTTTGACGTTTTTTTTTTTTTTTTTTTTTTCAATCTTGCAAAAAAAAAAAAAAAAAAAAAAAAAAAAAAAAAAAAAAAAAAATTGCATTTTTTAGTGGTTTTTGTTTAAATTTGCTGTTATTTCACGATCTTTTAAAGAGTTTTGTGGTTTCTCGTCCTTTTTGACGAAATCGGTAATCATCCCTCTTTTGACGAAATTCGCAGTTCTTTCGCGACCTTTTCATGAAATTTGTGTCTGTATGGTGGGGGGTCATGATTTTCAGATGAATTTTGCGAGGTTATTTTCGCGATCTTTTGACGATTTTCCCTTTTTGTGCAATCTTTTGATTAAATATGCGGCTATTTAGTCTCTTTTGACAAAATTCGCGGTCGTTTCGCGAACTTTTTACGAAATTTGCGTTTATTTCGCGATTTTTTTACGAAACTTTTGTAGGTTTTTCTCTTTTCCTTTGACAAAATTCACGATTATTCCGATATCTTTTGCGGAAACTCTCGGTTATTTCGCATCTTTTGATGAAATTCGCGGTTATTTTGTAATATTTAGATGAAATTTCGGTTATTTCGTGATCTTTTGACATAATTTGTAGATATTTCGCAATCTTTTCACGAAAATTGCGCGAATTCCGCAATTTTTGGCGAAATTTGATTTATTTTTCTCAATGAATTGAAGAAATTTTCTGATTATTCGCAAGGTTTATTTATTTATTTTTTTTATTTTTTTTATTTTTTACAAAATTTGCAATTATTTAGTTTAAAAAAAAAGATTCGCTGCTATTTCACCTTCTTTTCACAAAATTCGCAATTGTTTCGTTCTTTTTGATGAAATTCACGGTTTTTTCGCCTATTTTAGACGAAATTTGAGGGCATTTCACGATTTTTTGATAAAAATTGCAGTTGGTTCGCGATTTTTTGACTAAATTTGCAGCTTTTTTGCACTTTTTTGGCGATTTGTTTTGCGTTTTTTGACAAAACTTTTTTTTTCGCTTTCTTTTTTTGACGAAATTTGGGATTATTTCGCCATTTTTTAATGGAATCCATAGTTATTTTGCCCTGTTTTAACAAAATTTTCGGATTTTTCGCGACTTTTTGACGAAACTCTCCTTTACTTTGGCCTGTTTAGATGAAATTTTCCTTTCTTCCGTGGTCTTTTGACGAAATTGGCAGTTCTTTGAAGAAATCTTTTGAAGAAACTCCGTTTTTTGGAGTTTCTTTCACGAAATTTGCGATTTTTTTTTCAATGTGAGGAAATTCGCTTTATATCGGACAAAATTTGCGGTGTTTTTAATGTCCAAATTTTAAGTTTTTTTTTTTACTTTTGGAAAATTCGGAACAGAACCAACCCTGATTTTTAAATCAGGGTTGGTTCAATTCAAAATTCGAATCAATTCGAATCTTTTTTAGTTGTTGTGAAATTTTTCGATCACAGGGAATTATGAAATTTGTCTCTCAAAGAATTGCATATAGGTGTTTTTGTAAAATTACCCCCAATCCTAGATCGTCGGATCGGACATATTCTCTAGCCCTGCGTTAGAGAACGAAAAGGTATTTTAGTAAACAAAGCTGTCCTGAGGATAATGAAGTTCTGATCGAAAGGACTCGGCGTATAATATTCGAAGTTTTAAGCTTTTAAAAACGTGTTTTTATATATAATAATATTTTTTAGGTACATGACATCTTTAACTTATTAAATGCACCTTCCTAGCTAGTTTATTTAGTTTTATTTTGTGTTTATTTTTAAAACTTTTACTGAACAATTTTTTTATTACATTTGATAGTCGTTTTAATTGTAATTTTTATTTTGTGTTTCTTAATAAATGGACAAAAAATAGGTATAGATAATATGCAACAATATTTTAATTGGTATAATTAGCCATTATGGAAGAGGGGGGCGTTGGAATATTTTTTTCTTCTAAGGGGGCGGTGGTTCATTAAAGGTTGGGAACCTATGTTCTAAACGATAAAAAATGTTAATTTTTTTGTGAAAGTGCAAGAAAAAGAAATTCGGGGGGGGGGGGGGAAAGAATATCAGATCCTGAGCTTCTTTTTTGCTTAAAAAGGACCGCTTGGATAAAATTATTAGAAACGTTGCACGGTTTTAATTGTGTTTATCTAAATTAGTATTTATGTTTCCATATATGTATTCTATGCGATAGAAAATATTTAATTTTTTGCGAAAGTGAAAGAAAAAGCAGATTAAGGGAGTATCTACAGTATATAACACCGTTAGCTTCTCTTTGGTTAAACAGTCCAGGTTAAATATAATAAAAAAAAAATACACAGTTTTAACTATATTTAATGTAATATTTTTATCATGTGAAATTTTATAATAAACTAGAGGTATGTGTAATAAATATTTTTGTTAACACTGTTATAGAAGTTTTGTAAATATTTTTTAACCCGTAAATTCTACACTAATGCGGATTCGCGCAAGCCTAAAGTTAAAATGCCGGTATTATATAAAATATGCCTTCATAAATTTGTATTTTAAATTAATTAAATAAGATTTTTGATAAAAATCAATATCCCTGTGAAATACCTTATTACATTGTATACATAATTCATGTGGTTATATTTCATTAGCTATATACAAGCAACAAAATTAATCTAACTGAACGTTGTTTTTTGTCAAATTTCAGAATTTAACTTTTAATTTCCAGTTTGACTATAGGTACAATTGAAATTCTCTTTCATTTGGAGTCCTCGTACTATTGTTAGAAATATTTGAACAGATTAAATTAGATTTAATCTTGCACAAAAAGTCTAGTGCAGAAATAGTTACCTATGAATTTTAATCATTGATCGCATTTTAACCTTTAATCAATGCTACCGGTCTCACAGACCATTTCTTTTTTCAATTTTTATAGTTTAACTTGCAATTTCCAGTTTAACTACACACACTACCGAAATTTTGTTTCATTTGGAACTTTAGTACTATTACCAGACACTTTTGAATAGCTGCATATTAATTATAATAGTCTTGTACAAAACTTTAGTTAAAAAAAACAATCCTATGAGTTAATCATATACAGGGTGATTCAGCTCGTCGGTGACAAACTTTAAGGTCTAGACGAACAGCACTAGTTTTTATTACCCTAAAAGAGCCATCAATCTTACATTTGAAGAAAACTCCTTCGGACAATTCGTGGGACGGGGAAAAAAAGGTTGCTAGTTTTAGCGTTAAATCGCGAATGTATAAATGCATCTTTTAGGGGTTTTTATTATTATTATTATTTTCTGTTTTCGATTCCTTCGTTGGCTTATAATATGAGGACTTAAAATAATGCGAAATATAATATGCTTATAATACTAGGTTTAATAACAGAGTAATATGGATTGAACATTCATATTCCTGGACCAATCATAATAAAATATCAATTTTACAAATTTCGGTATTGAAAATTTTTAAATATAGCACATTTTCAGTTTATACACGTCATACAAACAAAATTATGTACTTATAAAGGCAATTCGTTTGAAAGCTGTGCCACAATTTGTTTCTGAGTTATTAGTTTTTTGTAGTTATTAATATTTTTTTTGTCATTGTGGCAACAGAAGTATTCCATTTCTGGACATTCAACATGTGACAATCACAAAACGACTAAAATACGGACATCACAATGAATCAGATAGGTCTCAGATATCTCTTCTCTAGATCGAAAACAACAAGCATTCTCCAAATGATTATAAAAAAAAAAAAAAAAGTTATATTTGTAGGGAATAAAATAAAACTAATGATTTTTTTTTCTACAAAACTGAAGAAAGAATTTACCTTTGTCATTAGAAATAGGATATTTTCATTAAAGATATATTAGTAAAATAAAGAACTTATATACTTACATACTTACACACATATCCTTTTGAAAATACTGTCCAATTTTACTCGAATTTCTGGATGTGACACACACGCGCACACACACATACACAAAAAAAAAAAAAAAAAAAAAAGAAAAAGAAAAGAAAAGAAAAAGAAAAGAAAGGCCGTCGTGACGTGGCCAGAATAATTTTAAACTCAGCACGTTATTTATTAACTTAAAAAAATAAAACGCTATCCGATTTCAAATTGTTTTAACTTTCAGTTTTCTACATTTACATTTAAAAATGAATCAGAAACTATTTCATAAAATTTAGTGTCGTTGACAGGAATTTGAGAACCATTTTAAGCAGTTTATGAAAATATATATTTAAAAATAATAGAATTTTATGGAGATTATTCTACAAAATATGAGACCCATACTAAAAATGTCAATATTAATCCCTTAGCATTTAAACTTATTAAAATATCAAACGAAAGGAAATTTAACATCCATAACCAAAATTATGCCATATCCATAATAAATATATATTGCTAAAATTATGGTGTTAATTTTACGAAACATTAATAATCGTTGATAATTAAAATAAATATTTATAATGCTTCCTTTCCAAATAAGAGATTAATTAACGTAATCAAAAATAAATTATGTACTGTTTCGAAAAAGTAAGAAAATCTGACTAATTTTTATAATGCAGTTTTCATTGTTTTTTGTGTATACTCTCCCCCCCCCCTCCATTTTTTTCCATTGAAAGAAACAAAAAAAAAAAAAAAAAAAAAAGAGCACAATTATATGTTTCACTTGGCGAAAATGTAAAATTATTTTCTGTTTATTTCACATCGCCAAATATATAGCAACCTCTAAATGATTTTTGAGGGACGAATTGACAAAGGAATGGAGAGTTCCTTATGAATTATCTCCCCCCATCTACAGTCGTAAAACTGTCAACTGATTTTCCTCTCTTGAAGTTCAGATTCAGTACACTAGAAGTGCAATTTATACATCAAAGCGCCGACACGAAAGATCAAAGATAGCGCAAGAAGTTAGTGCGAAAAACTGTGTGTGTGCCCGCAGCCTTAAGGATCGATAGAGCACACCTAGACGAACATTTTTGAATAGGGAATGTAGGGTCCCTGACGCGATGGTAAGGCGCTAGGCGCTTTCGAAAATTTGGGTGCCGAAATTCGAAACGTCATAAAAACTAGGGAAATGGTTAGATTTTCTTGCTTGTTGCGTCGAAATGATTCTGTTTGTTTAGACTTTCTTCAGTACCAATTTGATAAGCGTATCTCTTAAAACATGGATAGGGGGCGCTGCAGACTTTGGAGAGCTAGACAACAACTTTAAGCCCGTTATTTTGATAATTTAACACATGCTCGCCAAAGTTTATACTCTAACTTAAAGTTTGAACCCAAAAGTAGAGCCCTGCAAAAAGCGTAAGAGCCGGAATAAAATGTCAAAGTACAGGGTGGTCGAAACTCGAAGGCTCCTAAGAGATAAACAAACAGATTTCTTGACTTATGGCATGCATTTTCATGATTCTGTTTGCTGGGGCTCTCTGAAACTCAGTTGAACGGTACAAAAAGAAACATCGATAGGGGGCGCTTTGGGCAAAAAACATAATTCGTTGACATTTCGGACGCTAACTGGAAACGGGGCGCTACGATCAGTTAGAAACAAAACAAGAGAGTAATTTACTTATCATAAGAAGCTATTAAAACTGCAGTTTGTTTGTTTTTTTTAACAAACATAGCTGGTTTCAATCATTCACAATGCGCGCAATAAAATTTACATAAGGTGCTTTTTGCTGATTTATGCAAAAGATATCGTACCATATCGATATGCAAAAGATACGTAATGCGTAGACGACAACGCGAGATGACGTAATTGTACGTCTCAGACAAGTCTTTGAACGTGCAGTACCTACTTAAGCTTCGGGTTACTTGTCTGCAGATCGGTAGTACAGCTCATATTCAAAATATTAGAATAATTAAGAAAAAGTAATAAGAAAAAATTATTTATCATTTATTTATTTTTTATACTAAGTAAATGCAATTAAATTTCTTATAAATTAAATCTGGAATGTTTAGATAAGATTTTAACATTTATAAAATATAAAATACAGCACAATAAATTAGGTATACAGCTTCCTTAAACACACCAGAATATTAGAATAAAATTTAGATTGGTTCAAAATATTAGAATATTTTATTTTACGCAACAATATTACCTTATGAGTATGAAGTAAATGGTAGTTAATATTTTGTAGCATCCCCTTTAGCTTTCATAACAGCGTACAATCGATCTTGCATACTATATACAAGGTGTTTACAAACATTTCTATCAATATTAGCCCAAATAGACTTTATACGTGCCACTAACTCAGTTTTACTTGAAGGAGGATTTTCTTGAAGTTTTTTCTTCATTATACACCATAAGTTTTCGATGGGATTAAGATCTGGTGAATTTGGTGGCCAAGGAAGTACCTTAATGTTGCGTTGGCGGAACCAATTCTTAGTTGACACCGAGGTATGTGGGGACGCTAAATCTTGTTGAAAGATGAAATCATCTTCAAATAAATCTTCTGATGATGGAATCATGTAATATTCTAAAATTTCTTGATATATCAGAGAGTTAACCTTTTCGTAGACGATGCATAACTTTCCAGGTCCTTCTGCACTCATACAACCCCAAACCATGACACTAGCAGCAAATTTTACGGAACGTTTAAGGCATTCTATATCAAATGCTTCTTGCTTCATTCTCCAAACTCGAATACCTTGATTACCATATGAAACACAAAACATACTTTCATCACTAAATAATATATTTTTCCAATCTTCATTGCTCCATAGACGTCTTGATTTACACCAATTCAATCTTATACGCTTTTGTCTAGCAGTCAAGAGAGGTTTTGTTTTCGGTACACGAGATTCAAATTTAAATTTATGGAGACGTCTTAATGTTGTCGATGTAGAAACTTCAACTCCTTCTTCTTTCCATTTTCGGTGCAAGAATCGCACACTTTTAAAACGGTTTTTCTTAACTATACGCTTCAGTTTCCTGTCATCTCTAGCAGATGTTTTTGGTTTTCGGCCACAATTTCGGCGATTATTTTGAAATTTTCCAATTTTTGAATATTGTGTTAGTATTTTACTAACGCTCGATTGCGAACAATGTAAATAATTCGCTATAAAACATTGATTTTTACCGTGCCGATACAAATCAACCATACGAAGTTTAGTAGATTCAGGAATATCACTCACACGGCCCATTTTAAGACGAAAAAGAAACAAACTGCAAAAAAGAATACTGATTTTAAATAAAATAGTCTGAATTTAATCAATGATGCCACCAGTTAAAAATTGGTAATAATTAAAGGAGAATTAATGTGAAATATTCTAATATTTTGAACCACTTGAATAAATATTCTAATATTTTGACTTTTCAAAATAATTTTTTTTGCAATTAATCTTTTCAAAAATGATATTAAATTTAAGATAACAAGTAAGTTTAATCAACAATAAGTTCTTAATAAAAATATCGTTTGCATATTTTCATTAAAAGACATTAAATTACCAAACGATATTTTCAATTTCTAAAAAAAAGGTAATTATTCTAATATTTTGAATATGAGCTGTAGGATGGAACGGTACACGAACTCTGAATTGGCTGACATGCATTTGGCGTATGGCGCTGCTGGTTGTAATGGACGAGCCGCTCAGCGGTTGTACGCCGAGCGTTACCCCAACAGGCAAATCCCCTGCCATGCCTTCTTCGCTCGAGTACACCAGAGGTTGTCCACAACGGGATCTTTCGACGGAGGCAGGCCTGAACGGGAGCGATCAGTGAGCACCCCCGACAACGAAGAGGCTGTGCTTAACCTGGTTGAGGACAACCCAGGTCTTAGTACGAGAGATATCGCCAGACATGTTGGCATTTCGCAAGCAACTGCGTGGCGCATCTTACGTTCCCGGAATCTGCACCCCTACCACATCCAGCGGGTGCAGTTGCTCAGAGAGAAGGATTTTGGCCCTCGAGTGGAATTCTCAAGATGGTACTTGGCGATGAGATCCAGGGATCCCCGTTTTGTAAACAGCATTTTGTTTACGGACGAGTCCACCTTCAGCCGGGAGGGAATGTGGAACGCCCACAACAGTCATGTGTGGTGTGATGAAAATCCACATGAAACCAGAAGCCGAGCAGCCCAGGAGCGTTTCTCAGTAAATGTGTGGGCCGGCATTCTGGGGGATTGCCTCATTGGCCCTTATTTGTTACCTGAACGGCTGACAGGTGGAAATTACCTGATTTTCCTGGATCAAGTGCTGCCGCAGCTTCTGGAGGAGGCGCACGTACCCGAAGGTTCGCGTCGCCAGATGTGGTTCCAGCACGATGGAGCTCCGGCCCATTACACGAATGACGTGCGTCTCCATCTAAACGCAAGGTATGGCCAGCGGTGGATCGGGCGTGGGGGTCCAGTTCACTGGCCTGCCCGATCACCAGACCTCACCTGCTTGGATTTCTTCCTTTGGGGTTACCTGAAGGCCGAGGTATACCATACACCTGTCAGCAGTGCTGAAGAACTTGTGGCGCGCATTGTGGCAGCTGCAGGGCAGATCAGAGATACTCCTGGCATTGTTGGAAACACACACTCCTCAATGCGACGGAGGTGCGAAGCCTGCATCATGGCCCAAGGTCGAAATTTTGAGCATCTTCTGTAGTGTTATTTTTTGTAAATAAATTTCCAGTATCATTGATGTTTTTGGTCTAAATTTATTCAGAAGTGTTGAGCAGAGGTAGAAAATGTGTTTTCATTATTACTAACTGATCGTAGCGCCCCGTTTCCAGTTAGCGTCCGAAATGTCAACGAATTATGTTTTTTGCCCAAAGCGCCCCCTATCGATGTTTCTTTTTGTACCGTTCAACTGAGTTTCAGAGAGCCCCAGCAAACAGAATCATGAAAATGCATGCCATAAGTCAAGAAATCTGTTTGTTTATCTCTTAGGAGCCTTCGAGTTTCGACCACCCTGTACTTTGACATTTTATTCCGGCTCTTACGCTTTTTGCAGGGCTCTACTTTTGGGTTCAAACTTTAAGTTAGAGTATAAACTTTGGCGAGCATGTGTTAAATTATCAAAATAACGGGCTTAAAGTTGTTGTCTAGCTCTCCAAAGTCTCCAGCGCCCCTTATCCATGTTTTAAGAGATACGCTTATCAAATTGGTACTGAAGAAAGTCTAAACAAACAGAATCATTTCGACGCAACAAGCAAGAAAATCTAACCATTTCCCTAGTTTTTATGACGTTTCGAATTTCGGCACCCAAATTTTCGAAAGCGCCTAGCGCCTTACCATCGCGTCAGGGACCCTACATTCCCTATTCAAAAATGTTCGTCTAGGTGTGCTCTATCGATCCTTAAAGTTTGTCACCGACGAGCTGAATCACCCTGTATTTTAATCATCTTTTGATCTTGCAGTCTCACAGACCCTTTCACACTAGTTACGTTACAATTTCAATCACATCAGTTAAGGGCTAAATTTGTAAAATTTTGAAAAATTAGAACGCTGAGAAAGCGGATAGTTAAAATTTAGAACTCAATTGAACAATGAAACCTGTTTATGAAAATGTTGGAATTAGAATATCGAAAACATTTTGATATTGTTTTATTTATAAGAGTTTAAAATTGTTTTTAAATTAGTATTTAAAAAAAAAAAAATAAAATAAAATAAATAAATAAAAAAAAGATCAATTTTGGGTATCGGACCCCCCTTAATCTAACAATTTCAACAATAACAATAATACTGTGTCATACATAAAGTAAAAAATAAACCCCCTTCGGGTGTAGTTCCGTCACTGTAAGATATCAACCGGGATAATAACGCCATTCTTTGGCGTTATTACCCCCATATACTTATTGCGCAGTACATTTTAAACTACAAACTATCCCGCGAACATATCCAAAATATTCTACAACATTTTGAAAGTACATGAAATGCACTACAAATTTATACAGTAAAAAATGTATTTCCTGATTATATATAGTTTTCACATCACAGAACTTAGCTCGCAAATTTTAGATCAAGCGTTAATTTTAGTTGCTTCTAAAAGCGGAAAGACCTACAAATGGCACAAATTAAGTTTAAGCTATTGTTTATGTTTTATATGGCTCAGACTCCTTTTGGGAATAGCCACGTGCTATTTAGCGGACTTTTGTCTCTTTTATAATACATAAGTGGGACTATGGACGTTATCATTTTTTTTTCTCAATTTTCATCATGGAGATATGAAATTTTTGATATGAAAATATATAGCACACTTTAAAAAAATTTCCTATCTTTGATCTAAATTTTGCTTTTAGAATTTATGTGAGAACAAGAAAAAAAAGATGAAAGATCTTATTTGAAAATTCTGGTTAGTTTACAACACCTTAGAAGTGCTTTTATCCAAATAATTACAGAAAATACGTCTGAATGAGATCGATTTTCCTGAAAAAATAAATTTAACACTTTCGGCTCCCACTTTTTTTTCCATTTTGAGAACAAATTTAATTTAATTTTAATAAATCAATCGCAGCTTACACTTACCGAAGTTTAAAGATAATCTTAATGTCAGAATTCTAACGACTGTACTTATTTTCTGTACCATTTAATTCCGGTTTATGTGATTATAGGGTAAGGAAGAATTTTGAAGACGTTTGGAAAATGACGTATTACAATAGGATATTACAACTTTCAATTATTTTTGCGTTTTATAACGCATGATTGGTTAAAAAAAAAAAAAAAAAAAAAAAAAAAAAAACATTTTTGTTGTGTTGTTGCTGACGTGTTGCCTAAGGGCAAGAGTGATGCTGAAGCTTCCATTGGATTGCACCCAGGGAGTTGGAAGGGAGTCTTCTGCAGGAAAGGATGTTCGGCAAAGCACCAATAGATGGCAGCACCAAACATTGTCATCTCTCCAATTTTTATAGGTGTCTGAAGGAAGGGAAAGTTTCTCCAGAAACCAATACCCATGGTAACTGCTACGTTCGACCACAGGACTTCCAGAACCCCTTTATTTAACGATCGCGTACACTGCGTACACTTGGTGGGTCTTCGGCGATGTCGAGCATCGAACCCGGGACCTTTCACTCTGGAGTGGAATTCGGGGCTATGAACATTAAACTACCCCAATCAATTTTTTTCTTTAATTTAAAGAATGAAATATACTTATAAAACAAAGGAACCGCCAAAAGTGCAAAGAGAATTAAGTAAACTATTATTATTATTATTATTATTATTATTATTATTACCAAATGTCAAAACATAAATGAAGTCATAATAAAAAGGCACTGCCATATACTATTATTTTTCTATTATTTCTATATGTTGAAAGTAATTAAGTAATTGTTAAAGCTGTTTTTACCTGCTCTTTTCACCAAGCACAAAAAGTTTTGACACATTGACAAATTCATTTTTTTATCAAAAGGTATAAAATTGGAAAGCCTGACTATGGACGCGATTTGGAATCGAATTGAATTTTCCATTTTTTTTTTAATCAATAAATTACATATTGAGTTATAACTGATTTCGATCACATAAGAAACACGTTTTCACCCTAGTTTGAGTGGTTATTATTCCTTCTGTGGAAATTCGGATCAAAACGCTCACTTTGACACGATTTTTTGAAAAAAAATATTTAGTTGAAAAAGAAGGAGAATGAGTATAATTAGGTAGTATAGTATCTCAACAACAACACAAAAATAAATTAAAACTTATGCCATAAAGTTGCTTTTTTTTTTTTAAATTTAAGAACAGTCCTAAGACAAAATAGTACACGATGAAAAGACACGTACTATTAATGGCACACCAGCCCCAAAAGGGTTAAATTAAATTTTATAAAAAACCAAAAAAAAAAAAAAAACCTTGAATTGATTGATGCTTTTAAACCATACTATTTTCCTTTTACTGCGTTTCGCAAAAAGCAAATAAATGCTCTTGAGCTAGTTCATACAATACAATATGCTGGTCAAAACATGGAAACAACAGCCCCGACCTCTGACACGGTCGTACTTTTTCCTTTTTTCCCTAAAGTATACATTTCTGTTTACCTGATATCCTGCATTCGCCTTCACTTTTCGAGGTGAATAAACGCAGATAATACCACCCCTGCCTTTTGATACTCGAGCGTTTTCAGCTGCACAAAAGCAGGTTCTAGGTAATCACTTCTATAACATTGTTGCAATTTCGAATTATTACTCTGTTTCATTTCTAAGAAGCGAGATGGGGAAAAAAAATCTAGGAATAAGTTTCGAAGAAAGAGAGCCAGTTGGCCTCCATTTATTGTGCCCGGGTCATTCGCGCATGGGGTTAAAGACCGATGAATAGATGATCAACCTCCCCCTTTTTTTTATATACGGGGTCGAAAGGCATTCTTTTGTTGAATAAAGAAACATTTTAACTTACCTGGTTTTTGCATAGGAATACATTGAAACATTTTTTGACAACATTTCGTTTTTTTTATAAGAAGTTGTTAGAATTTTTTTTTCGTATCTAGAATTCGACTTTTGGCTGAAAGGGGGGGGGGGGGACTAGATAAATAAATAATCCGGCTCTTTTTAAGAATGTTCTCAAATCTAAAAGGGCAACTTTGTGATATAAATTTTAACTTCTTTTTGGTCGAAAAGCCATGAAATTAGCAAGTGTTGTTGTTAAGAAACTATCTAACCAAACTGTTTTTCTTTTCTTTTTTCTTTTTCAAACATAAAAGATTTTTCGGAAAGTAGTGTCAATGTGGGTATTTTGAACCAAATTTTCATGCGAAAAAAATAACCACTCAAACAGGGTGAAAAATGTGATTGTCACACGATCAAAATCGCTTATACCTCAATAAATAATTTATTGATCAAAAAATGGAAAGTACACTTTGATTTGAAATCGCTTCCATAGTCAGTCCTTCCAGTGCGACTACCTCCATTTAGCGACCTTTTCCCTGAATGAACAT
>OZ025294.1:354578286-354609097 GCA_964019185.1 Maratus speculifer
TTTTTTTTTTTTTTTTTTTTTTTTTCCATAAAACGAAATTTATTCCTACAGGCTTCATTCAGAAACCCTCGCAGTTGAACTCCCTCCATAAACAGCTTTTTTTTTTTTTTGAAGAAAATTAAACAAATTCCATTTTCTCTTGGCTGCTTGAAGAAGGGTTTTATTAGAAAAATAATTCCGGATAATTCTATTATCCATCAAACTTATAAACTAAATTTAGAATTTTTTAAATTATTATTATTCCGCAAACTTTTAAGTATTTAAACCCCTTTGTGCCTTTTTAGGCAATGAATTTAACTCTAATGACGAATAAAGAATGATGGTCAATAAACTACCCTGTTCTGTTCTGTTTAAAAATTCTCAAAGAAATAGATAAAGTAATGAAATCTCTATTATTTATTCCCGTCCAAAACAAATGTATTTATTTATTGAATGTATATAAACACTTGGAAATAAAAGTTATAAAAAAATAAAACCCTAAAATCAAAGCAAACGTTAGTGTATTAATTTTTTTAATTTTATAGTAGTAATTAACTTGTGTAATTCACTTTTGTTTTAATACTTAAACTTTTGCATTTTTCCCTAATGTGAAAAAAAAAAAAACATTTAGTTACATTAATTGTTACCTTTTTTCAACATTCAAAATCTAGATTTAAACATCATTACCCTTAAAAGAATATATCTCGGAGAGACCAGCTTTTATTGGAATGGAACGTGGTCGCTTTAGGCAGGTTTTAATGTACTTCCGTTAAAAATTGAAGTTGTAAATGTGTCAAAAAGTTTTACGCTTGTTGAGCAGAGCAGTTGAAAATAGCCTTAATGAATTAATAAAATCGTAAGGCTGTTATTTTCTGCATATTAGAATTCTTAGCTACGTTGGACATTACCCCGAATAAAAATTAATGCTAATTACCAGCGACAAAAATAGGATAGTTATTGTTATGTATTGTTCTGTTGGGAATGCTGAAATCTTCCCCCAGTATATCTGCCCCCGTCCGCCATTTTGACCTCTACATTAGAAGGGGGTAGATATCCAGTGCTGCAGCATTTCACTTCTACGAGGGCCTGATATCTGCCCCCAGTATTTATACCCCCATATCAGAAAGGGGCAGATTTCCAATACAGAACATTTTGTCTTCGTCGAGAGCTGGATATCTACCCCCAGTATATCTGCCCCCGTCCGCCATTTTGAGCTCTGCATTAGAAGGGGGTAGATATCCAGTGCTGCAGCATTTCACTTTCTACGAGTGCCTGATATCTACCCCCAGTATATCTGCCCCCGTCCGCCATTTTGACCTCTGCATTAGATGGGGGTAGATATCCGGTGTTGCAGCATTTCTCTTTCTAGGAGAGCCTGATATCTACCCCCAGTATATCTGCCCCCATCCGACATTTTGAGCTCTGCATTAGATGGGGGCAGATATCCAGTGCTGCAGCATTTCACTTTCAACGAAAGCCTGATATCTACCCCCAGTATATCTGCCCCCGTACGTCATTTTGATATCACAGTAGAGGGGACATACATAGAGTGCTAGAATATTTTTTAGGTTCGTCGAGAACAGTAAATCCTGGATATATATATCCTTTCTGCGTATAGTTTTTATTGTTTCCGCTAATAATCATACGGTTTATTTATCTAGAAATTTGTAGACGACAATTAAAATGTAACTCTAAAATTATATAATATATATGAGGACGTAAACTTCAAAACGCACTTTATCGACATTTTTCAAAATGAATTTTCTGTATGAACCTATTCTATTAATAAATCTGCGTAAAAGAAAAAAAAATCTGTAATTTCAGAGCAGGGCCATAACCAGCGAATCTTGTCAGGGATGGACTCCGAAATTTTTTTGTGGGGCTAACATCTTTTAGCAATTATTAATGCAGTAATTAAGCAAACTAAGTACTTTAAAAACTGATAAAATGGATCTATCTATAAAGGAACCCGATTAAAACGAAACCTCTTTAAAATGGAGTTTTCCTAAATGGAAAATATTCGTGATCACCGGAAAATAATTAAGAGCGTTGTACCTCCGAAGCCTGTATTTCCCAAATTATGAATTCATGAAAATTTCCTCTTCTGAAGCATTTTTTGTGAATTTTTGAATCTACGTAAGAAGATAAATAATCTAAAAAACTTTGTAAAATCACCATAAAAAAGAAAATTAAACAGGACGCGTTTCGAACTTCACTCTGTCCCTTGTGACACGTGTTTGGATTAGCTGATGACGAGCGGTATTTTTGAAGCTCGAAACGCGTCCTGTTTAATTTTCTTTTTTATGGTGATTTTACAAAGTTTTTTAGATGATTTATAAATTTATCGCCAGTGATTTCGGTGTTTTTCAATATACGTAAGAAGATGTACATAATTAATTAAGAGGTTCCTTCAGTCAAGCGAAAAGGCCCGTTCGATAATGCTAATCCTGTGAAAGAAATTAAAAAAATACATCTCGTTTGAATTTTACAAGTTTTTAAATGATTTTTTTCATTGAATATTAGAGATTTTTTTCGATTTTATTTACAGATAATTTTAGTGAAAACACTTTTATTTTCGGAACCGGTTTTGAGAGGGAAAGCATATTCATGAGAAAAAAACATATAATCAAAATCGAAAAAGTAAGAAACGGCCTGCATACAGATCATCCAAGGAAAAATATTAAAAACATTGAAATTCAATCGAGATATCTTTATAAATCTTTTCCATTGGATTACCATAAGCTAGCGGGTCTTTTCTCATGACTGAAGTTCCTCTTAATAAATTTTAAAAGAGTTTTGACAGTTAAAATTAATTAATAAAATTTGTGTTTATAGAAATTTTATGCAATATTTATAACTGCACTCAAATATTTTATTTGAAATACTTTTTTAGATTTTTATTGAATTACAAAATGTACAAGTATAATGGTCTTACTATAGAATGATAGAAATGATACTTAATTGAAAATTTTCCCATACAATCTTTCAACGCTAAGAAAGCTGAGAAATGCAAATGAAAAAGAAATCGTCCTTTTAAAAATATTTTTGTTTGTTCAACCAATTATGCTCTTGAGATAAGATAAAGTAAAGTAGTATTTAGAACGCACTCTAAAATGTATTACTACTAATCGAGTATTAAATGCATTTTAAAACAAATTATTTTAATGGTGCTTTAAAGTGACGTCGGGACATAAAGGGATAAGAAAGCCTACCTAAAATTGAACTTTTCTCCATTCCATAAGATTTAGTCTTAGGTTGTTGTTATGATTAATGTAAAATATAGATAGCATTCTTCAATTCATTAAAAAATAATAATAACTTGATTTATTTATTAATAAAGAAACTGATGGATAGCACATGCGCATTATTTTCTTGATTCTCATTGCTGTTTTGACATTATTGAACATATTTTGAAAAATGCCATAGGTAAAATTACTCTTGATTACGTTTAAAATCGATATGATGAGTAAAATGTATTAATTAGAGTTAAAACAAGTTTCAAACAGCCGATAACTTGACTGAATCAAACAAAATAAAACTATGCATTGGACATTGATTTAAATTGTATTTTTTCATTCAGAAATAATTTAAAGAGAACGCAACTTTGATTACACAGTATTTCAGTGAAGAGCAAATATTAGCTTTCTAAACAACTTTTAAAGTTTCCTTAAAACAGAACAGATATAAATCGAATATAATTATATATTCCTAAAATTATTAATTTCATAATGCAGAAACTTATTATTATATTTAAAAAACACTTTTATATATTAATTCCACAGGTTTGATTTTTTGCAACTGATTGTATTTGTAATTTAGTTTTATCAATTGTTTTCCGACGAATTTTTAGATTATTTTAAAGTGATGGCTGTTTTAAACACAATTCTGTTCAGTGATGATGTTATTTCTCGTTAAAACTAACTTTGCCTGACCTTATTTCATTAATAATATGAATTGTAAAATTAATAATTTAACAACTCACAGTAATTAAATTTAAAATTCTGCATGTGATTGTATCATTTCAAGTATAAATCAATTATTACAAACATATATCCATTCATACTGTATAAGATCATTGCTTTAAATTATCAAAGTGACCGACGAAACAAGTGGTAGCTACTTAGTGCATCTGGATTTAATTTTTAGGATAAAGAAATGTTCCGATCTAGAACCGTTTCCAGCACTGTATCGATTTTTTTTTTTTACCGCAAGCAAGGTAATACAAAATAACTGATCTAATAGGATTCTAAAAGCAAAATGTTTGGCATATTTCAATGGAATCAAGGCAGTTAAAAATATAAAAGTGAAGGTTAGTTTCTTACTCTCTCTCTCCCTTTTTCTTTTCTTCAGGAAAATTGAAAGATGCATTTTGTAAAAAAAGTAATAAATATTGATACCATTAGAGAGGGCTCTGGAGGAAGCTAAGGGGGGATTTAGCTCCTCCACTATTTCCCCCATCTGGTAGGTAAACAGAAAAAAGTGACATAAACTATAAAAGCGGAGAAAATTGACGCGGAAAAAGTTTACGGAAAAACAAGTTACAGGAAAATAAGTGACAAGGAATTGATTTTGGGGATTCATTGATCAGACGGCGGCTCTTAATTTGGGTAAATGGGTTTTCACACTGAATTAACGGTTTTGGCTTAATTTTTGGATATACGCCCATATTGAAAAGACGCTTTCCTTATTAATCATTTAATAAATTTTTGTAGCATTTTAGAAAGATTGAAGGATTTAGAAGGATTAATTAAATTTGAATTTACAGGGATTTTGTGCAATATTTTTAACCCACTCAAATCTTTTATTTTAAATTGTTTTCTTAGTATTTTGTAGAATTATAAAATGTACAAATATGGTGTTCTTACAATATAAATGTAAAAATACAGTCGGCTCTCGTTAATTCGAACTTGCTGGGACCACAAGAAATGTTCGAATTATGGTAAGTATGACAGAAAAACATAATTAAAAGAGATCTTTTACAAAGGAATTATAGTATTTTCTAAATTCATTTCAGCTGTTCAAGTTAGAATGTGACTTAATATTAAATTAAAATAGATAAATACATAAACCAATTAAGGAATTAGGAACAATCGCAATGGAAGAAGAGGTGGATGTGTCATTTACAGACATACGGACAGGGCCCGACTAACAAGTTTCTATGCGCAGGGCACTTTCAAATTTTCGTGCCCCCATAGATTGGTTAATTTACTGATAGTAGTTTTTTCACACATTATATACTTATCTGAAAAAAAAAATCCTAGAAAATTGGAAAACAGTTCCATAAATAAAAATTAAGAAAGAAATTCTACTATTTGTTGAAACGTGCTTTTAAACATAAATTGAGGTATACTTTTGTCATTTTACCGAATTAATATCACTTTTCCTTCCGCAATTATGATTTTTATGATATAAATTTAGATGAAACAGGAAATGTTTTGTGTTCCACAGAAATTTCGTTCCCAGGGCATAGACCTCGAGTGCCCTTGCGATAGTCAGGGTCTGCATACGGATAATTAGAAAGCGGATATCAAATGGATGGGATTATGTGTATACTAATTCAGAACAATTTTTACTAAAATGAAAGAAATTAAGTTATTTCAAGGATCTGGAGTTTAAAAAAAAAAGGAAAAATGAAAAATTGGAGTTCCCGTTAGTTTGAATTAAACGATATCAAGAGAAAATGAGTTCAAATTAACTGAAAATTTTAACATTATTCTGCCATTGAAAATTTCAGAACTTCATGTTCAGTTCGAATTAAGTGAAGATTCGATTTATCCGATTTTGAATTAACGAGAGCCGACTGTATTTCCGAATTGAAAAATCCCCATCCCCCTCCCTCAGCGTCAATAAAGCTGAAAAGATACAAAGGGAAAGAAATTATACCTTTAAAAATATATTTGTTTTGTGTAACTAATAATGCTTTTGGAACAAAATAATGTATCTGTAACTCATTCTAAACAGTATTACAACTAATTGACGTATTAAAAGAATTTTATAATGAATAATTTTAATGGACTTATAAGTACCGTCGGTAGATAAAGGGTTAATCGAAGATTATAAAAACCATTAATAAATTAGTGAACCAATTTTATAAGATAATTTGAGATTTTTTGTGTGAATGGTTATTTTTGAGATTGTCAAAACTACACACTCCCTGAAAATTATACCAACTTCGACTTTCAGAAATTCTCAAAAGAAATATTAAAAGCAAATCATGGGGAAAATGTTATTTTGTACAGAGGAAATGGTATTTCAAAGCAGTACCAGTATTTCCCTGTAAGAAGGCAGGGCCCCATTAAGCTCTGATGCTATGGGAAGCACAATATCATTTTGGGCCCCCCCTTTCATTTGTAAAAAATTTACATTCGAGATACCTGGAAACTCACCACTGCTACAAATATTATTCAAAAGAGTGGCTCACTTGATTTCATATGTATTTCATTAATCAATATTTTTTCCCTTTTTTTTCTTTTTACATTAAAATTGAATACAATCAAGCAAAATATGCTAAAAGAGATTAGCATGGTGCAAATATAAAAATATAATTGGATGAAAAGATTGAATTAAAAATGTATGCACAACATAAAGTGTCAATATTTTGATATACTTCTTTCAATAACGGCAATAGCTATTTTTTCTTGTACATATAAGCTAAATTTAACAATTCTAAAATTCAATATGTAAAATAAAAATTTATCTAAAATAATGTACAAAAACTGATCTCTTGCATTAAAAATTAATTTGTTGTTTGCATTTACGAAGCACTTAATTAATACAAATTATATATATATATGCATATATGCATAATTAATAATTTGCTAAGAAATTAGATAAAATTTTAGAATTAAGTTAATTCCATGCAAAATTCAGGGCCCCCTGTGTTCTCAATTTTGGGCCCCTTCAAAACTTTCTAAGGGAAGCATGTACTTCTCGTGCATGACTCGTGCATAAATCTCGTTATTGTTATTCGGTAATCAGAGAATCGGAACTCCCTAAGAGACCCCAATTAGCGCGGGCCGTGCCCTAACTGTTGCATCGTTTGTCCGATAATTGAGTCGGTCTAGCTGCCAGTATCAGATAGACCTGTTGTAGTTGTAGTCCACAGGCTCTTTAGCCTGAAGGCATGGGTATGACAATTTGTGGTCAAGGAAGGGTTCTTTCTGAATTTCTTAGGAAAACAGGAAGTGCCTGGCTATTTGTAAAGAATGATGAATGAAGTGACAGATTTAGATTAGTACTGACCTCAGTACAAAACAAAATAACATTTGTCTTGTTCTATGTTCTATGCAGGTATTCTTTTACCAATGGTTCTTATGCAGGGATTCTTTTACCAATGGTTCTATGTCTTGGGTGAAAATGTTCTCACAACAATTCTGGGAAACATTTTTCCAGTTAACTTGTGAATAATAAAAAAAATGTGTCCAAGTTCAGATTTGTAATATTATTTAATCTCTGTAGTTGTTTGATACGGTGCGGGCCCCATCTTGTTCCCAGTGCCCTTGCCCCTGGGCAGTTTCCCACTGTACCCCCCCCCCCCCTCTAACCGACCCTGCGGCGATTTAAAACTAAAAAAATATATAAAATTAAAATGAGGTACAAAATATGAAAAAATTAAGCGTGTTTTATGTGTTTGAACTTTATAAAAAAGGGTCGGAGCATTTTTTGTTTCGTCCATATCTTATAAAATGGCTGAGGTGTAGCAATTTGAATTTCTAGTGTGCACGGCCGATAACAGGTTTCACGGGCCCCTGGGCAGACTAAACATACGCCCCCCCCCCTACAATTAAACATATGGAAATTTGCCGCTTATTTAAATCACTGTACTATTGAATAAGTCTTTTTTTTTAATTAAGAAAACAACGTTTGTCATTTGTTTAATTAGCACCACCTTCTTTAATCGAATCAAATTCTGCTTTACAAACAGTGTTAATATAAAAGATAAACTTTTTACAAGCTTGACAATCCTAATACTTTTTATACATTTGCAAACGAAAATTTCGGCTAATTTTAGTCAAATTTAAGGAATTAAGAAATATGTCACTATAAACATAATGCATCTTTGATTTTGATTATAATCAATTGCTAGTTGACGAGCAATCTCTCGTATGTCCTTAAAATTGTTTTTAAGCACAAATTTTGGCTGCAATCATATTTAAATAATTTTTTCGGTTATTAATATCAAAGCTCATATTTAAAATAAAAATGTTGCTAAAATGTATAAAAATTGCAATATTTTTAGGATAATTAGTACTAATGTAAAAAAAATATTCAGGGTACAAAATTACGTTATATATTTATAATTTAAAAAATTCTTGAGCGAGTGGATTCCAATTTCATATCCAAAGCTAAAATTTGCTCAAGACTCAAAATTTAAAGTAAAACCATGTTTTAGCTTGGAATATTTACGATTATTTTACTACTTCAATATAGAAATATTTCCCTCGAACTTATAAAATTTTAAGGAAACATTTTCCAATTACATTACTATTTTTATTTTCCTCGATAAAAATGTATGCGTGGAAGATTCTTTTTTTTTTTCCTTTAACTAATTTGCAAAGACATACAATGCTTAACAACATATAAATAGTAGGCGTCTCGCCTAGCTTTAGTCGGGATCAAAATATTAGCTTTAAAAACACCTGAAATAAAACCGTTCATTAATTTGAATAACTTTATATTTTTAAACGGAAATCTAGTATAAAAAGCTTGCAGAAGCATTCTTCTGTTTTTCTTTTTTATCGACTATCAATAAATACATTTAAATTATTTAAAAAGATATTTATTATTGTCTAAACGTTTTAAAAATTTTATGGAATACAAATGTGGTGATTTCAAACTCCCTGTTTATTTTTCATGCAAAAAGGCTGATATTTAGTGGTAAAAGTGCTGCACATCAAGGGCAATACTGACACGCGTAATTTACGATTTAAGCAAATAATTAGAAAAAGCCACTACCGCCTCAGAATATAGCCGTAAGGTATACTTGAAAGTTAATTACTAATTTCACAAACAAAAAGTAAATCAAGATTAGAAATAAACGCATTTTCATCTAGCCGCTTTTGATGAGTTTTTAATTCAATTTTCAGTAAGCGCCTTTTTAATCAGAATTATGTTACTATGACTTATTTTCTTCTCTAACCTCCTCTCCCTTTATGATTCTTTTTCTGTTAGACTTGGTCCCATGAAAAACTTGCCAATGTAAAAGTTGTAGATAATATTAAAAACATTTATAATAAATTTAATTGCATTTAATATCTTGTGAATCGACGAAGATATGATTTTTTTTTTTTTTTAAATCCTTTTAAGGACGTCTTTTGCAGTCTGGAAACGGTTAATCTGCAGGTTTAAACTGACAAACGGTAGCAGTAAATTTTTACTGCAATTTTGATCGCATAATATGCATGACGAAAAGCTTTCGAATATTTATAAATCAGTTTGTTCAAAAATCGCAGTTTGAATTAATTATTTGACCAGTTTGGGAGCAGAAAAGCCTTACCCCTGAAAGGGTTAAAACATTATTTTTTGCGCAATTTGAGCCCATTTTTAATGATGTCAAAAATCTGTCATAGATAAATTTTTAGAACTTTTCTTAGAAGTAATAATAACGGTAATTGATTTTATGTACATCACAATTGTGAAATTATGGGTTTTTTCTGTTTTCACAAACCCCTTCCCCATTTCCACCTCCTTGGTCTGATTTTGGCCATTTCGAACATGACCGAGATTTTCTTCTCCTTGATTTTACGTATGAGGTTGCAAGAGATTTATGCAAAATTATAGAAATTACGTGGATATACAGGAGTGCAAAAATCTAGGCGCCAACGGCTCTTATCGCTAAAAGAAAAAAGCTTTCCTTATTGAAACTTCAATAGCACTTATGTTGAAAAATGAAATGCAATCGAAGATAAAACAACAATAATAATAATAATAATAAAATAGTAATAACAATAACTTTTTTCTGCGTTTCTAATCAGAGATTTTTAGGTGTAATATTTTTAAAAAGCATAATTATGTAAAAACGCAGAAGTTTAAATTATTTTGAAGCCTATTCCCATCAATTCGATATTTAAAAAGAAAAAAAAATCTTTGAAAAATCTATTTAAGCCTTATTTACCAGAGTAAAAAGTTTCTTAGACTGCTAATGTACAAAACTTCTTTGTATTGTAGGACTTTTAGAAGAGGCGTCTACAAGCATTCTCACGTTGAATTCTTTTTAAAAGGGGTATTCAAATGCTGAAATTTAATTTCCTGCGTTGAAGAGCATTGCATGAGGGAATGGGTGCAGAAGAATTACAGGGACATTTTTGTTGAGATTTTTTTTTTTTTTTTTTTTTTTTTTTTTTTGTCAATCTCAGGGACTTATCATTGCTCGTTTTAACCTGTCTCTCCAACATAGATCCATAAAAGGACTAGCCCTGTGAAAAGAAAAAATTGACGACGGAAATTAGTGCATTAGTTAATGACATAAAACTGTTGTCTAAATCGTAAAAATGCAGCAGAGCAACGCCACCTGTTGAGCGATTTGAACCAAAAACTAATCAACATCAATCTATATCTGGGACTACCAGGAAAATAAATTTTCATTAAATTCCGTGTATTAGTTCCTGAGATGGAGTTGTTGCAAAAATCGTAAAAAATGCAGCATAGCAGCTCCACCTATTGAGCGATTTACAATAAAACTAATCAGCGTCAATTTATATAAATGACTACCTGAAGTAAACGTTTATGAAATTCCGTGCATTAAGGGTGTATGCGAAAAAACAAGTTCCCACTCTCAACAGCTCGAAATTTTCTGATACATTTTCTGACTCATTTTTAAAAGTAGAAACATGAAATTTGCTAAGATGATTTTTGAAGATGCCGTGTGATTTAATTTTCCCCTCAATTCATTAGAATTGGATTTATAAACAATTATTTTCTCACTCTGATCTTTTATTTTTATTTTTATTTTTATTTTTATTTTATTTATTTATTTATTTTTTGTTTTGTTTTGTTTTAGATCTTCCGCTTAAACAACTTCGGTTCAAAACGTCATCTTTGACAGCCTTTTTTTTTTCAATATTTTCTCTATTTATCAAAAACTCAATAAGCACGGCACATTGTGTACTTTCTTAATAATAGAATTTGCCAGTTTGATGCACTTGAGAGCAAAAATGAATTTAAAAATAAATCGGAAAATAAGAAATTTGGTTTGGAATACACCCTTAATTCTTGCGACAGAACGATAGCAAAAATTGTGAAAAATACAGCATAGCAGCGCCACTTCTTGAAATATTTACGCTAAAATATAAACAAACATCAGTTCATATCAAGGACTAACTGAATCGGAAGTTTGATGGAAATATGCGTATTAGTTATCAAGATATAGCTGTTGAGTAAATCGTAAAAAATGCAACATTAGCAGCGCAACTTATTGATCGATTTACATCAAAAACTAATTACCACCAATGTATTTCAGGGACTACCTGAATATAAAGTTTTGTGAAATTCTGTTTATAAATTCTTGAGATAGAGTGTCCACAAAATTTATGTCACAGAGAGACATTTCGTAAACACGTGTTTTTTGGAATCTTTGACCCCCTAAAACGAGTAAATCCGACGATAAAGAAAAAATATGAATATTGTACATATCCTGATAAGAGATTAGGTTTTCGTTTAAAAGTATAAATTCTGACAAAATTCGGTAACATGTATCTACAAATTTGATGTTTATTAACCCCTTGAAGAGCAGTGGCTCATTTTTCATCATTTAATTCACTTAACCGCCCTAAATTAGATAAATCGGTTTTTATGCAGAATTATCCAAAATGTGTCAAATTTTGGATATAGGTTCTTTCTGATAAGGCTTATATATAGTATATAATGCCTGAAGAGATTTGGGAATTTAATGGTTTAGCATAGAGGGAGAACGGGAGAATAATCTCTCTCAAATTAAATTAATAGGTTTTTATGCAGAATTATCCGATTTGTTTGGAATTTTGGACATAAGTTAATTATGATAAGAAGTATCTCTGATTAGTTATGAGATTTTTTTGCTTATTAATAAAGGAGAGGGCGGGCAATTATCTCGCCTTAAATTAGATAAATCGTTTTGTATGCAGAATTACACGATGTATTTCTATTAAATGTAGGTACTTTCTAAAAAGCTGAATACCTGAATAGTTTTAAGAGTTTAATGGCTAAGTATAGAAGGTGAATCGAATACAACCCCCACCCCCTTAAATTAAATAAATGGCTTTTTACGCAGAATTATCGGATTTGCTTCAAATTTTGGATTATAGATTCATTATGATAAGGTGTATCCCTGATTAGATATGGGATTATTTTGCTAATTAAAAAGGGACGAGTGGTTATAACCTCCAGGGCCGTAGCAAGGTGTTTTGAGCCCCCCCCCCCAAAAAATATAACTTTGGGCCCCCTCCCCCCCCACTTTCAACTGAATTTAAAAAAAAATATTTATATTGAAATTTCCAATGAGTTTCAAATTATATTAATGTAATAAACAAATTTAATAATTATCATAAGTATTTTAAATCATTATTAAAATTATTATAACATTCATAACTCTGCACAAATACGAAATAAATATGCAATGCTTAAAGAAAACGCGGCAAAATGCGCGCGACACTGTGACGGGCGTCGCAGACTTTTAAGGACACCTGCAGACTCAGCAATGCCACGGACGCGCTATTGCGCTTAAATTATGCAAAAAATCGGTCATGGGGCACAAAAAATAGCTCTTTCCTGTGGGACGCGTAATTTCGTCAAAATTTCGTCGCAAAATAAGAGCGATTTCATCCAAAGATCGCGAGAATAAACGCAAATATTATCAAAGCATCGCGAAAAAACGGCAAATTTCGTCAGAAAATCCCTCAAAAGCAGATTTCATCAAAAACTTGCGAAAAAAAGGGCAAATTTTGTTAAAAAAAATACCCCAAAAACGGCAAATTTCATCAAAAAAACTTGAAAAAAAGACAGATAACGTCAAAAAATCGCGAAAAAACGACAAATTTTGTCAAAAAATCTCGAAAATATAGACGGATTTCGTCAAAACATCGCGAAGAAAACGAAAATTTCGTCAAAGGCACAAGGGAAAAAAAGAAAGATATTGCTGGAAGTGGATTTTTCTGTTTTATTATTATTATTATTTTGTAAGTGATGGAAATAATTTACACATACACATGCCTGTTACCATAATTAATTAGCACTACAATAGCAGAAAAAATATATTTATGTAATACGTTGCATTTTGCAGACTATTTTTGAAAATATTATTAGCGCTGCAGACATTTGAAGATAGTTCTGCCACTGGGCTTAAAGATAAATTAACAATGTTAAAATAAAATTTGTCTAAAACAATTTTACAAATAAGCACATAATGCTAAGATTTTATTATAAAGTATAGAAAATAAATAAATTTTATAAACACATAATTTTAACAGTTCGCTACTTAAGAGGCTACTTCAGTTACGTGAAAAGACCCATTCTCTAATGCATGGAAGAATGGAATGGAATACTATGAAAGAAATTTATATCTCAGTTGCATTTCAATATTTTTAAATGATTTTTTTTCACTGGATAGCTGAGATCAATCTGTATCCAGATTTTTTTTTCACCTTTTTTATTTTGTTTACAAAGTTTTTTTTTTAAGAAGATGCTTTAATTTTCGAAACCGGTTTTAAAAATGAAAGTGACCTCATTAAAATTATCTGTAAACAAAATTGAAAAAGCAAAAAACAGCCCTTATACAGATCGATCTCAGCTATCCTCAAAGAGCACCGATTAACCAAATTCATTGCATAACCAAGTATTGAATGACAAAGAATTTACAGAAACTGACTTATAAAAATTTTACAAATTTCTTTTTAATATTAATTTTTTTTAAGTAACAATTTATATACATTTTCCCCCTTTTAAAATATGAAATGCTACAGGTTTCAAGACAATTATAAACTCCAGTTCATGCCAACTTTTTCTTAAAGTAAATAAACAAAAATATTTTTAAAATAAGAACTTAAATGATAAAGTGAAAGCAAAATTGTTATTATTTTGAAAAGAGACAAAAGATTTCGAATTGTGCGTAAAGACATAGGCCCTGCAACATTTTAACAGGCTCGAGAACTGTGCCATTTCTTGTCAGTTTCAGAGCCCATTAAGAATTAGAAGTAGAGGAAGCCCGACATCACAGAGGGGGGGAGGGGGGTCCCTATTATCCTATCAGTTGTTTTTTCATTTACTAAATCCATTTTTCGTATGTTTAAATTATTCGAAATTTTACCATGCAAATTTCGATTAAATAACGTTTTTACTATTAAATTAAAACTGACTATCTACATATTATACACATTAAAAAATATTTTATTAAATACATAATTATACGTAACCAATTAATTTTGTAAAAGGCATATATGGAATTACAGTTGAGAATATTTGAACTTCAAAATATTTCTTATGTTTTACAAATTGCAGCATAGTAAGAAAAAATATTTCATAATAAAAAAACTATATATGTTTTACTCTGATTGAATTTATTGAATTAAAAATTAGCTTTGAAAAGTAAATTTGCGGGGGCTCTTTGTATTTTAGTTGGTAAGAATGGGCTTTATGGGCCTGTGCATTTAGCATCACGGAAAAAAAGGAAGAAAGAACGAAAGAGCATAGAAAAATTTAAAATAGCACAATTTCTTATTGTGACATGAATTTAGAACTCTAGATTTTCAAGGAAATAAGAGTATAAATTAAATGAGAATTTACTTATTACTTGTTAACAAACGAAATAGTAGTTTAACATATGAATGCAATGGAATCGGAAGTTGACGCAGGGATTTTTTCTTGGATCCCATTTTGTGAAAAATAAAGTTATTTTTATGAAATTTATTGTATTTTGTAATGAAATTTGAATTCCAGTTATTGAAATTCGCATCAAACATTTATTAATAATAACTTATTTAGGTCTATATGCTAAATTTCTCATTTCAGGTGAATTTGTTTCCTTTGCAAAACATATATTTTAAAACCTAACAGTATAAAATTAATTAGAGTATATTTTTATGGAATGGAATTTTGTGAGTGGTGTGATTTATTAAAAAGAATTTTGTGAAGGAGCCCTAATAAAACGCTTAAATGAAAAACATGTAAATGAGAAATGTGTGTTATTAAAATATGCTCTATTAGTATACATATATTTTTCCAAGCTGTTCAAAATTTTCTAATACTTAAAATTTTTAATAATTGCTATATAAATTACATAAAGTAATAAATATGACTTACCAGATTAGTATAGGAGTAGATCTTTTTTCCTCCAGATATACACTTAATTTTATAAATACTATACTATGCGTATTACTAAAATAAATGCGTATTACTAAAAAACATACGATAATCCACATCTGAAGTGCTGTGTTGTCTACAAACATGTACTTGTATGCATTAGCGGGCTGCTAAAGTACTTGAATAGGTCAGTACTCCCTTCAAGGTCAAGGAATCCGGTTACTACTAAGTAACTAAGCTGTTAAATTTTAAGGGGATTCTCTAGATGTTATTTGTGTCGCCCACGTCGTGAAATCGGTGTGAAAAATGACCTATCTTCTAAGAACATAATACTCCGGTATTTCAAAAGAAAGCACCCTTTTGTCGCTAGCAGCTTTATACAAGAACCCGGCTTTCTTCAGAGTCGATCCGATGACTCTTTTCTTATCTTTCTTAGTTCCATGCAAAAACCCATGGTCAAAAAGCGAAGGGGGAAAAACGAGTAAAAAAATAAGGATTTTCAGTTTCTGCGTTTCTGCGTTTTTGAAATCTAAACAAGGTTTTTGATAAAAACAGGGCCCCGTTAAGGCTACGGGGGGGCCCTGGAACAAACATCATTCTGGACACCCCCCCCCCCCTCTATCTATCTGTAATTTTTTTTTCTTTTTTTTTTAATAATGTAAAAGTGGCAAACAATAAAAATAAAAAACATATTGCACACATGCATAAATTTTGTACTCACATCTATATACAAGATATCCCAAAAAATTGGTCACAACTTTATTTAAAAATATTAATTTGATAATTATAGAAAAAATGATTGATTGAGATAAGCATTTCTTTGCAAATTTTTACTTTGCTTACCTACGTACATTACAAGATGTCTAAAAAAGAAGGCTCAAAATTGGACATAACAGTTTCAACTTATCACGTTACGAGGAAACATTATTTCTTTTAAAAGCTATAGGATACTAAGTTGTTGTAATCAGGGCCTGACTAAGTCACGGGCATGCAGGACACCTGCATCGGACGTGGGGTCCCCTCAATCGGGGGACCTCAAGGGCAAATATAATTTTTTTGTTAAGGCTAATAAAAATGGCCAAAAATGACAAAAATTCCTTCTTCTTTCTTTCTTTCTTTCTTTATTTTTAGCTTTATTGGGGCTCTTTTCTCATCTCTCCTCTATTTTGGAACCCCATGCCCCTTCCACCCTCCCCTGGATCTAACAGTTACATCACAGTTGTATTTACATTTTAATGCCTCACATTTAGTCATATTTCTATAACAGAAGAAAAAAATGTATTCGATAATTTCTTAAAGTTATCTTTTTTGTGCTATTCTGCATACAAATGCGAATAGACAACTAGTATAAAGGTTAGTTTAAGACACTTTAGCATAATTCAAGAAAAAATCCAAAAGTTAGAAAGGGGCCCCCCACAATCTAAGTCGGGCCCTGGTTGTAATAAAATTTTAATAATTTGTTTTCTAATGATATATTTTGTTTTCTGCGTATGTGGAGAGAACACTGGAAGCAGAGAAGAAAAGGAGAACAACATTCCCTTCCTAAATGTTTGAAAACGTACGAATTTCGGTCACTTTTTGCACATTTTAAGCATTTGGCACCCTTTAATGAAAATCCTCATTATTGGGGGGGGGGGTCTTTAAAAAGGTGCACCTGGGGAAATTGCCTAGCTGGCCCCTGAATAAGAAAAAGAGAATTTGAAAAAATAAAAACATTAAAAGATGTGTTTTCTTACATTTTCAAAACAAATAAACTTCGGTAAAAAGGTCTATAGAATCGATTAGGGGGCCCCCTGACTTCGTCGGCCCCCCCCAAATGGGGGGTATGGGGGGCGGTCGCTACGGCCCTGATAATCTCCCCTTAAATTAGTTAAATTGTTTTTATGCACACTTATCAGATGTATTTCATATTTTGGACATAAGTTCTTTCTCAATAAATGGATCCCGGAATAGTTTTTAGGGTTTAATGGCTAAATATAAAAAGGGAGACGGTGGATAACCCCCTTTAAATTAAAAAAAATGGCTTTTTTGCGCAGAATTATCCGATTTGCTTCAAATTTTTGATGTAGGTTCATTCTGACAAAGGATATGTCTGATTAGCTATAGGGTTATTTTGCTAATTAAAAAGGAGGCGATTATCCTCCCCTTAAATAAGATTATACATATTTTTATGCACACTTATCCGATGTATTTCAAATTTTGAATATACGTTCTTTCTAATAAAGAGAATCCCTGAATAGTTTAAAGGGTTTAATGGCTAAGTATAGAGGGGTGAACGGAAGATACCCCCCCTTTTTCCGCAGAATTATCCGATTTGCTTAAAAGTTTAGATGTAGGTTCATTATGATAAGGCGAATTCCTGATTAGTTGTGGGTTATCTCTCGTTTCTCCCTGTATACTTAGCCATTTAACCCTTAAAACAATTCAGGGCTTCACTTTATCAGAAAGAACCTATATCCAAAATTTGAAATATGTTGGACAATTGTGCTAAAAATTTATCTTATTTAAGGAGGGGTGGGGATAATCCCTGCTCCCATTTTTTAATTAGCAAAAGAACCCCATAACTAATCAGGGAAATACTTTATGATAATAAATCTACACCGAAAATTTGAAGCAAATCAGATAATTCTGCGTAAAAAGCCAACTATTTTAATTTAAGGGGGGGGGGGTATCCCCTGTTTCCCCCTCTATACTTAACCATTAAAACTTAAACTATTCCGGGTTTCACTTTATGAGAAAGAACTTATATTCAAAACATGAAATACATTGGATAAGTGTGCATAAAAAAATCTGATTTAAGGGGGGGAAGGATTTAAAGGGGGATCACCTGCCCCGTTTTTCTAATTAGCAAAAGAACACCATATCTAATCAGGGATACGCTTTAACATAATGAACCTATAATCCAAAATTTGAAGCAAATCCGATAATTCTACGTAAAAAGCTATTTATTTAATTTAAGATGGGTTACCCCCCGTCCCCACTTTATACTTAGCCATTAAACCCTTAAACCTATTCGGGGATCACCTTATAAGAAAGAACCTGCATTTAAAATTTGAAATACATCGGATAATTCTGCATAAAAAACGATTTATCTAGTTTGAAGCGAGATAATTGCTCGTCTTACCCTTTATTATAGGTAAAAGAGTCCCATATTTAATTAGATATAGTCTTATCATAATGAACTTATGTCCAAAATTCCAAGCAAGTCGGATAATTTTGCGTAAAAAGCTATTAATTTAATTTAAGAGAGGTTATTCTCCCGTCCCATTCTATGCTTAACCATTAAACTACCAAATCAATTCAGGTATTATATACTATACATAAGCGTTATCAGAAAAAAACTTGTATCCAAAATTTGATACACGTTGGATAATTCCGCATAAAATCCCATTTATCTAATTTAGGGTGGATGGGGGGAGGTAATCGTTCCTTCCCAAAAATAATTGGGCAAGCGTCTTTTCAGCATGAACGCATATCCAAAAATTTAACCAAAACATTTAAGTCAGCATAACCCATTTACGTAAACGCCTCCCCCCGACCCCCCTTTTATACTTAACCAATGAATCCCGAAAATCAATAATAAATCCCCAAAATCAATAATAAATCCCCAAAATCAATTCCTTGTCACTTTTTCCCGATAACTTTTTTCTGTGTCACCTTTTTTTTCGTGTCACATTTTTCCGCTTTTGTAGTTTATGCTACTTTTTTGCGATAACTTTTTTTTCCTGGTCACTTTTTTCCGTTTACCTTCTGTCCCATTCAACATTTTAATGGTTCATATGTTAATCAGCAGACTTCAGTTATCTATTGCGTAAAAGATATTGATATAAAAACAGAATGTAAATGAACTGATAATTAAAACATTTAATGCTAATCTTTAGTAATGGGTAAGTCAATACAAAGAAAAAAAAAAGAATAAAAAAATAACACATTATGCATATTCTAATATCAAAAGGCCCTTTTTTACACTTTTTCGGTTTTGATTGCAGAATTTTTATGAGGATACTTTCACTTTCGAATCCGGTTTGAAAGTGAAAATATTGTACTTAAATATATCTGCAAACAAAATCAAACAAATCCGAAATTGCACGTCGAATGTTGCAAATGAGGTGCGTTCGTACTATAATGAAGTTTTACAAATAATCAGACCATGGTGTAGTATGCAGCACATCGGATACAGTATATTCGTAATCTTTTATATGAGTCACTCCTTTTGTGCGTCCCTGTAAACACTATAACTGCTTTCTACTATACAGGATATAACTTATCGTAAACCTCCGCAACGTACATGAATTTCATAATATGTATAATGGGTTAATAAAATTAAAACGCGTCTTCAATAATACTTTTCCCTATACCATTATGTAATGGAATAATTTTTAGTGGCCCGGTAAATTAAAAACAAATATTCTTTGCACCCCACAGATTATACAGAACTTATTTTTGGTATATACTTTATAGATACATACCAATTTTTTATGATCGAAATACTGCAACTTCATTAAAATGCACTTGAAAAAAAAATTTCCATTAGCCTTAATGCAACAGAATACTTTAATTGACCTTTATTTGAACTATACAACCTATTTTCATAAAATTTGAAATGACACAGTTATACAGCAATTTTATACTTAAAATTTCAAACGATATGATTGGGTAGTTTTTGCATTGTTGTATGAGGGCGGACAGACTGGACGATTACTATAGGTGCTACGTATTTACATAACTACAAACGCACCTAAAAGGGGATAATGTCTTTCGTACATTTCTACCTCAGTAAAAAAATGAAAAAAAATCATATAAAAATATTGATGTACATTTCTGCCTCAGCAATAATAAAAAAAAAAAATCATAAAAATATTGATATGCAAACGAAATATCTCCATAAAGTTTTTCTAGAGGATTAGAATTAGTAAACGTGTAGTTTCACTTGAGTGAAGCGGAGACCGAACAGCGCTCGGCGTCTCTGGAACCGGATATTTTTGCCACCCCCGTCTCTTGTACTTATGAGCACGAAGTTACAGATTTTTTTTTCTTTTTTTGCTAGAAAAACTCATTTCTGTTGGCATAAATTTTCCAAATTGGGCTCTTTATGGATAATTTCGGCTATAAATAAAGTTATTTTTTTTTAATTCACAAAAATTCTGCATACATATACTTTCTATATGTATATATATGTATTTTCTGTAAAACCATATTGCTTTTACTTACCCATCAGTACGTAGTATAGGGTAAGTCTTGCAATCGTTTTGAAAATCGAAAAAAAAATTTTGACGGATTTACACGTTTTAGATAGTGGAGATTCCGAAAACATATTTTTAGAAAAAAAATTTTGCCGTCCGTCTGTCTGTCTGTCTGTCTGTAAACGCTCTATCTCCCGGACAAATTGAGATAGAGACTTGAAATTTTGTATGTAGTTAGTATGTAAGAATGGGACGAAGCCTATTTAATATCAGCAACCTCGATTATCCGGAACTATTTTTTCGGACCCTCGAAAAATTCGTTCTGATGAAAGGTACATAAGAATGTTCGAATTTTTTTGTTTTAAGGAATGGACGTAAAAGGCAATAAAATAACATACATTTTACATATAGAACGAAGTCGATCGAATTATTAGTTGCCGAGATATTTGTAATCCTGTTTTCCACATGCTTCGATTTTTCATGACCCTGTATTTCATTCAAATTTCAATTCAGAGGTATATTTTAATTGGAAATGAGACGCTTCATCCGACGCAATTAATTGTTAGTTAATAGAATTATTATTTTTGGAGTTATAAGGATGTTTCCTTTACGCAGTTCGGTACTACTTGAGAAGTTTGGCGTTTTATATAATTTGTCGAAATTGGTACATCAGCAGTTCTTTAATATAGCATTACTATGTATATTAACAATATTTAAATTTTATTTATGAATTGCAATGCATTGTATAAATAGTTTTCATATGTTTTATTTTCATATACATATCCATGATGGGTAAGTATTACGGTGGCCCCCAACGACTAGTTTATCATTGCTTTTAAATCATTACTTTTATCATAAAAGGGACAAGTCATTCGATTAGTTTCTGAATAAACACCTAATTTTCGAGTGCTTTCGAGCAAAAATGAATTCTGAAAAGTACTAGGAAATAGCTTCTTTAAATTTGAAAGCAGCATTAACACTGTTTTCAAATCTAAATTGGTTACTTTCCAGGATTCATATTTGTTTGTACTTGTATGAGAACGACAGATACTGTTATTTAGAGCCTGTAAAATCGAACGGAGTTTCCAATTTTCATAAGAGACAATCTTTAATAAATTGCTGTTAAAAGCACTTAGCATTTGAATTCAATTTCCTTAAGCGCTTTAAATTGGTTTTTAAGATATGATAGTGTTATAAATTTCTCATCATACAACAATCGCTTGAAATTCAACATGCAATTCAGTTATCTAAAATTGAAATATTAGTAAATTTTAAATCAATTCAATAATCACGTCTGTAAATAACATTGTTTGACATTTAAAAATGAGTTTGTAAATTAGAAAAATTTCGAGAAAATCTACAACAACCTTAAATCTAACACACACACACACAATAACAAAAAAAAATTTTTTAGTATAAATGTTGCTTTAAATTTCTGAATATAGTTTCATTTACAATTATATAAAAAAGGAGGGGGATTTCAGATTATAAAATGAATTGCATTCTATATATATGTATCTTTTTATAACTCAAGAGGGCAGAAACAACTATAATTAATAACAACTATATTTTCACTTCCCATAAATCATTAAAAATTTTAATAATTTAAAAAAAATCAATAGTGAAGATACACACCCTATTAATATATTTTATCATAACAGGAAAGTTCTACTATAGTTCAGAACTATTATATAGAATATACAGAACTATTATATAGAGCTATTATATAGAATAGTTCAGAACTATTATATAGAACATTCAGTTATCACTTCATTTTGTTAATGGTTGAAAGCGTTATTGTTGTATATGCAAATTTACAAAACAAGGAAAATCCAAAAGTAAATAGTATAATATAGAAATCTTAACAAACATATGCAAATGCAAATAACAATACTACTAATAGTAATTCGCTCCAAAAATTGCTAAAATTACTTTTCTTTAAGTTTGAGATATTTTGAACCTTTTACGTACAATCGTAGAAGAAAAAGGTAACCATCCCCTATCAACTGTGCACTAAATTATTTTAGTAGAAAGTTGCTGTTAGCAAAAGATTATAAATAATGTCTACTTTTAAATGATGTACATAAAATCGCTCAGGGGACCATTTTCATATAAAAACAAATCCTAATTTTGTTCTTTAATTCAATACCAACAAATAATTTTGCCACCATAAATAGATTTTACACCCTTAAATTAGCCTAAATTCAAATTTTCATAAATTTCTTATTGTACAATTAGTTTCCAAGAAATTAATTATTTTAAAACAAGCATATTTCAGAGGCTGCATGTAAATTGAAGCTATGTACTCGATTATTGGAATGCTACAGAATGATTATGTCTCTTCTATTAATGTATATTATTTTTTACTAATAAGACCATTTTAGTCGCTTAATATCTTTCGGCTATTGCCACCCCAAATGCTTTGTTAAAATGGGTAATACATGTATATATATATTTTAGGCATAATTTAAACCAAAAATTTGAAATATCTTGTTAAAACTGGGTATTGACATTAAAAAAAAAAAAAGTTTCGGTTCGTTTTAATATGTACATGTCACCTCCCCCCACTAAGCACATTTTATATGCATCATTTGAAAGTACACTTTATTTCCAATCCTTTGGTACCAACAACTTTCTTCTACAATAATTTGTTGAGGCGTTAGTAGGGTAATTTTTTTTTTTTTTTTTTTTTTTTTTTATGACTGTATTCTATTTTTTTCACTCAAAACATGGAATTTTTAGCTTATGAAGTTTTTCACTGTATACATGTCCTTCTTTAACTTGTTTTTGTATTTTATATTTTTTAATTAATTTAATTGTAAAGTACTTATTTATGTGAAATTATATTCAATCTAAAGTTAACAAAATACTATTTATATAAAACTCAGTTACAGATATTATTAAAATTAAATTTTATTCTACATCTAAAAAATAAAAAATAAAAAAAATAAAATTTTTTTATTATAATAAAGTTATTAATTAAGGTTTTAATGCTTGTATTCCAATATGAAAAAAAGCAGAATTGATTGTACTTTTACTCAAACATAGAATATGTTCCCCAAACCTAAACCTGACGTCATTTGCACCGTATCAAAATTCAAATATACACCTTTCATATCTGTATTCTCTTTTTAAAGAAAATCGATAATTTAATTTGATCATTTTGATTAAAAACTTGAAATCTCGATAGCTATTAACTGAAACAGGTACTAAACTATCCATATTTTTTTAAAAGTGTAAATGAAATTTTATAAAAGAAACAAACATTCACCTGGTTTTATAACAGACAATATTCTTGACACAACGTAGTTTAATTATTTTTTTTTCACTTTTAATTAAAAAAAAAAAAAAAAAAAAAAAAAAAAAAAAAAAAAAATAGCGACATAAAAATTTAGTAATCTGGTTTTTTTTCGGCTATTTTCCCTTTGGTTTTAATAAACATAGAGTACTTCTGTTGCCACGTTTAGAAAAACGGTATTACAAACTACAAAAAAATTAATGTTTCAAAAATAAATTAAGATACAGTATTCAAATAAATTGCATTTAAAAGTACATTTTTCCCCTATACGATGGTGTAAAAATAAAAAAAGTGCGCTGTTAAGAAATACAAAAATTTGCAGTAGAAAAAATTGCAAAACCAGAAATGCATTTCAAACTTTAAAGTGTTGCCATTCTTAAAATGACGCATGCGTTACGCACAGATATTTTTGGTCTTTATAATATAGATATTGAAACCATATTTTTAATTATTAAATAAGTTGGAAAAAAGCGGATATTTTTATTATTATCATTTCGAGCATTTAAAACATAGAAGTAATTTTTTTTTTTTTTTTTTTTTTTTTTTTTTTGATTTAATAAACATTAAATAGAATTCTGTTCTTTGGTACTGCGTATTAGGTATAGAATTTAATATAAAGAGTAATATGCAAAAAAACTAATCAAACTTAAAAGCGTATACCGAATTTTAAAACGTACACTCCAGCAATTATTATGCAAAGACAGTACTGTACCCGATTTCTTTTATGTGTCCATGTAAATCAATAAAAAATGTTAAGAATGTTCTATTTTAACGTGATCGTAAAGAAATTCAAGAATTAATGCCAGTTTCAAAAGATTTGGAATAGCGCAATGTCATTAAAATATTCTTCAATTCTTTTGAGTGTCCCTAAAATTGAAACATTAACAGTACATACTTCATATGCAATAACAAACATGTTTTAATAAACCTAAATAAGTTTTATCATTAGCATAAAAATCCGAGTGTATTTACGGGAATCAGTGCATGGACAGACGGACAAACAAACAAAATGCAAAAACATTTTTTAACTTTGTTGGAAAATGCCAAAAATCTACAAAAGTACTAAAAATCTTGCATGTATATATAAGAGGGCGTGAGGTTCAAATTTTGCCTTTTCCAGAAAGTAAAATTTTTGCGATTTAAATAAATATCATAAAAACTATTAGTTTTCATTGTAAACACCAAGATTTTACAAAGCCAAAATACACGTTAAAACTTTCTTTCTTTCTTTCTTTTTTTCATTTTTTTTTCTAAAATTATAGGTTTTTTTTTTCTTTTATGCAGATTTATTAATAGAATAGGTTCATACAGAAAATTCATTTTGAAAAATGTCGATAAAGTGCGTTTTAAAGTTTACGTCCTCATATATATTATATAATTTTAGAGTTACATTTTAAGTGTCGTCTACAAATTTCTAGATAAATAAACCGTATGATTATTAGCAGAAACAATAAAAACTATACGCAAAAAGGATATATATCCAAGATTTACTGTTCTCGACGAATCTAAAAAATATTCTAGCACTCTATATATGTCCCCTCTACTGTGATATCAAAATGACGTACGGGGGCAGATATACTGGGGGTAGATATCAGGCTTTCGTTGAAAGTGAAATGCTGCAGCACTGGATATCTGCCCCCATCTAATGCAGAGCTCAAAATGTCGGATGGGGGCAGATATACTGGGGGTAGATATCAGGCTCTCCTAGAAAGTGAAATGCTGCAACACCGGATATCTACCCCCATCTAATGCAGAGGTCAAAATGGCGGACGGGGGCAGATATACTGGGGGTAGATATCAGGCACTCGTAGAAAGTGAAATGCTGCAGCACTGGATATCTACCCCCTTCTAATGCAGAGCTCAAAATGGCGGACGGGGGCAGATATACTGGGGGTAGATATCCAGCTCTCGAAGAAGACAAAATGTTCTGTATTGGAAATCTGCCCCTTTCTGATATGGGGGTATAAATACTGGGGGCAGATATCAGGCCCTCGTAGAAGTGAAATGCTGCAGCACTGGATATCTACCCCCTTCTAATGTAGAGGTCAAAATGGCGGACGGGGGCAGATATACTGGGGGAAGATTTCATACATCCCGTTCTGTTTACTAGATTATGATGTTATTACATGGTTTATAACGCTAGCCACCATCTAATGCTATATATAGCTAGCATACACTAAATTAGTATGACAGGCTTATATGCTAGCATTTCATGCTTCAATGGGTCAATATATACCATGATTTGCTGGTTTTCTGGAAACACAGCATTTAATACTAGTCTAAGAAACAAATACATAGCATGAATTTCAATTTGGATACGTTTACTGTATTACAGTTACAAAACATAAATAAAACTTATGAAATTAAACAAAATTATCAAATTTATGTAAAGTATTTCAAAATATGCGACAAATTTTATGAAAAGAACACCATTACAGGAATTACTTTTTATGTAGTATAAGCATGTACACTATATTGCCATTGATTATGGGACACTTGCGATTTTAGACATTTTACTAAATATCTAGAAAAATACATGAGGAATCATCTCGAAACTCTTAGAGAATAAATATAATAGTATAAGTCATACATCTCCGTGAAGGTTTTTTCCCGAAACTCCAAAGGGGATCGTCAACAAATTAAAAAAGAATGAATATCTTTTGAATAACCCTGTCGAAACTAATGTAGCAAAAGCGCTCAAACTCTAGATTGTGATTGAATGCCTTATTGTAATAAGCATTGTTCATTTTTATGCAAATAGCATGCATACTCGCAGAGTAATTAAGGTTTTTATAAAAATGATCCCAAATTTTTCCAAGTTTTTTCCTTACAATTTTCAGAGTTCTTAATATAAAATATTATTTTTTTCAGAAAATATGGCAAACAACATTGCACACAGTACCCTGTAATCAGAATTAAAAAATAATGAAAATTGTATAAAAAATTAGTTGGTTTACTAAAAAATTTTTTACTGCGCATGCGTCAACGATATCAAAATTTCATTTGCATATTATGTTAGCTAAATGTATAGAGCAACTTTTGTGAAAGTCACAAAATCATAACTTGAAAATTCTGACAATAGTCGTCAATTGAATAAGTCGAAAATCCGTTATTCTCAAAATGAAGCAAAAACAAGAGGGGTTGTATCCATATATTCATTGATTAGTGTCAATATAGAATACACAATATGGGATGTACTACTGCATTTGGATAAAATCCCTCATTTTTTTTGCTTCATTTTGGAAACAACGGATTTTGTCCTTTTTCTGTAGACGATTACTTTCAGAATTTTCAAGCTATGATTTTGAGACTTTTACAAAAGTTGCTCTATACATTTAGCTAACATAATATGCAAATGAAATTTTGATATCTTTGACCCATGCGCAGTAAAAAATTATATAGTAAACCTACTCATTTTTCATACAATTTTTATTATTTTTTAATTATGATTACAGTGTACTGTGTGCAATGTTGTTTGTCATATTTTCTGAAAAGAATATTATTTTATATTAAGAACTCTGAAAATTATAATGGAAAAACTTGAAAAAATTTGGGACCATTTTTATAAAAACCTTAATTACTCTGCGAGTGTGCATGCTATTTGCATAAAAATGAACACAGTGTATTACGATAAGGCATTCAATCATAATCTAGAGTTTGAGCGCATTTGCTACATTATTTTTGACAGGGTTATTCAAAACATATTCATTCTTTTTTAATTTGTTGACGGTCCTCTATGGCGTTTCGGTAAAAAATCTTCATGGAGATGTTTGACGTATACTATTATATTTATACACTAAGAGTTTCGAGATGATTCCTCATGTATTTTTCTAGATATTTAGTAAAATGTCTAAAATCGCAAGTGTCCCATAATCAATGGCAATATAGTGTATTTTTTGTACACTATGTGGCCAAAAGCGACAGGCCACTTGCGATTTTAGGCATTTTGTCAAATATCTAGAAAAATACTTGAGGAATTATCCTGAAACTCTAAGTGTATAAATATAATAGTACAGGTCATACATGTCCGCGGAGATTTTTTCCCGAAACTCCATAGCGGATCGTCAACAATTTGAAAAAGGACGAATATCTTTTGGATAACGCTGTCAAAAGTAATGTAGCAAAAGCGCTTAAACTGTAGATTATGATTAAGTGCTTTATTGTAATAAACTGCATTCGTTTGTATGTGGATAGCATGTATAATCGTAGAGAAATTAAAGTTTTTATAAAAACAGTCCCAAATTTGCCATTTATAAAAACAGTCCTAAATAATTTTCCCTGCGTATGCGTCAACGGATATCAAAATTCCATTTGCATATTATGTTAACTAAATGTACAGAGCAACTTTTGTAATAGTCTCAAAAACCTAATTTGAAAATTCTGATCGTTTATAGAATAAGCTCAAAATCCGTAATTCCCAAAATGAAGCAAAAAAGATGAATGGTTGTATCCATATATCCATTAATTAGTGTCAATATAGAATACACATTAGGGCACATATTTGAATAAAACCCTTCGTTTTTTTTCTTTCATTTCGGGAACAACAGATTTTGAACTTATTCTATAGACGATCACTTTTAGAATTTTGAAGCTATGTTTTTGAGACTTTTACAAAAGTTGCTCCATACAATTAGTTAACAAAATATGAAAGTGGAATTTTGATATCACTGATGCGTGTGCAATGAAAAATTATCTAATAAACTTGCTCATTTTTTATATAATTTTTATTATTTTTTAATTCTGATTACAGAGTATTGTGTACAATGTTGTTTGTTATATTTTCAGAAAATATTATTATTTTATATTAAGGAATCTGCAAATTATAAGCAAACAATTTGGAAAAAATTGGGACTATTTTTGTAAAAACCTTAATTTCTCTATGAGTTTGAACGCTTTTGCTAAATTAGTTTTGACAGGGTTATTCGAAAAATATTCGATTTTTTTTCAATTTGTTGACGATCTTCTACGGAGTTTCGGGATAAAATCTTCACGGAAATATATGACTTGTTCTATTAAATTTACACACTTAGAGTTTCAGGATAATTCCTCATATATTTATCTGGTTATTTAAGAAAATGTCTAAAATCGCAAGTGGTCGGTCTGCTTTGGTCATATAGAGCATTTTCCTTTTTTTGTGTGCATCTGTGCGGGTGCCACATTGCCTATTTTCGCCTCAACGATTTCATCAAATCATCTCATCAAATTTCACGGCTAAAATCTTAGAATTAATTGAAACTCGGTTTTCATATTAAAATGCAATTGGTCTGTCAAGTCATATCTTGGTGGAAAACACCTGAAAATCTGATTTTCGCGGCTGATTCGTAGATTTAACATTGTGCTTTCTTGCACCAAAAACTATGAAAACATGGAAAATCCTTCGTGATTTCATATTTTTGGGTCCAGGAAAACACAATGGTAAATCTACCTGTAAATCGTTTAAATCGAGTTTTTAGGTGTTTTAAACCAAGATATGACTTGGAAGACGAATTGTATTTTATTATAAAAATCGAGTACTACAAATTTCGAAATTTCAGCCGTGATTTCGATGAAGTAATTGTCGGTGCTGCGTCCTCCCGGTCCATAATGCTTCATTGCATTTAAAGTGCATGTTACATGTTCCATATAACCTGTATATAAAAAAAGTGAAATACATTCTTCAAAGAAAATTACTAAAAAAAATAATAATATGATAAATTAGTGAATGAAAACACTGTAGAAAAATTTTCCGTTAGAATACGGAAATTGTACGGGTAGTCTAGTCTATTTCCGTATTTTAACAGTAAAAAATTCAGTAAATTCCAGAAATATTTCCGTTTTTCACGAAATATTTCCTTTTGTTTTCATATTTTCCTAATACAAAAATTTTTGTTTGAAAGGCAAAAAGAATTTTTCAAGGACAAACTAACATCTTTATGATCTTTATTGTTTACAAGGACACGTTATAATGTGGGACAGAATGCGTACATTTATTTCAAAAAACAGTGAAGAAATGTCTCTTACCCTCCATGGATCTAGAACCAGGGAATTTTCCTCTTGCAACTTGCGATGTAATACCGTTATGTTAGGGTTACACAAAGTACGCTTTCAAATATCTTTACTCATTTCGGATGAATTTTATGAAACAAAGTCAAGATGTTGAACACACGGGATTTATTTTTGTAGAGATAATATTTTTCTTTTGTGTGTACTGTTCTAAATGTTTTACAGATTTTCTTTCCATAATTTCAAACATTTATCTTTTTAATTTCAGCTTTATAAAAAATAAATTTTAGCCTTTAAAATATTACACGCATGAAAGAATGTATTAAGATTTTTATTTCCTTCTTTTTTGGAAGAGTTTTAAAATTTTATTGTTACATTATTTATATTTATTTTTGAAAGGTTACTAACATACATTTTCATTAAAAACATGTGTTTTAACAAACTATTTGTAAGACGATCTACTGTAAAACCCAATAAAGATAATTACTACGGGTTATTAAAAATAAATTTCCTCTATTGCTTTTTATAACTTAGAAAATCGTAACTATTATAGTAATTTCGTTAATATACTTCAAATATGTTTTAAATTTTATGTGTGAACATCTTAAGTGAATAGATTTTTAAATAAAATATTAAAATTAAAAGTAGATTTTTTTTTTCATTTTAAAATATCCAACACACTTTTTTAAAAAAAATGCTAGAAATATATTAAACATTATTTTTTAAAATCACAATGAAAAATAAACCAACTTTCTTTTCAACTATTTCAAAATCAAAAAGAATTAATAAAATTTTATTTTATTATTATTATTATTTTAATATTGTAAAAATATATTAGATTTTTATTATTAAAACAGAAAGAAATAGAGAAAAATATAATGGCGAGTTCTTTTATTAACATCTCGCTATAATATTTTTCTTTTCTGTTATAGGTGGCGCCATGAAATTTATCTGTTAAAATACCAATTTAACATCAAAACTGTTTAGTAAATATTTGGGAATAATTGGAATGAATCCAAGATAGAACCATGGTTTAAACTAAAGTAGTAGATAAAGGAGAGTTCTGCGGCCACTGGCGTGATGCGTGTTGAGGCAATGA
>OZ025294.1:354609197-354632197 GCA_964019185.1 Maratus speculifer
ATAATAACATATACATAACAATTGTACTAATTACATAAGAAAGATCTATACTTTTTAAAAACTTACTTGTAATCCACATCTTTCTAAAAAATATCATAGAAAACAAAAATGAGCTAGAGTAAACAAGTTGTTAGATATTAAACTGTTTTGATCCTATTATTCTAGATAATATGTATTTTAGTCAACTGATAACAGCAGTGTTAGATAATTGAGTATTGCGATAAGGAAGAAGACGAGTCTGATCAATTAAGCATTGCTCTCAATTGCTCATTGCTCAACACGCATCACGCCAGTGGCCGCAGAACTCTCCTTTATCTACTACTAACTAATATATAGGAGTTTCATTGAAAATAATATCACTCTAAGACAAGTAATACAACAATTACTTCTAAACAAACATCTATTTCTAAACATCATTTACGGAACTTGTACTGTATATAAAAATGTACCAGAAAATTGACGGAAAACTTATAGGATTTATATGGATTTGTAATCTCAAAATGCCAATTCCGGAAATTGTACTGTTTTCCCGAAAAAATGAAACTATTCCGTAAATTTTACGAAAAAAATAATTTGTGTATATTAACGGATTTTTTTTTTTTTTTTTTTTTTTTTTTTTTTTTTTCCTACAGTGAAGTTTTAGTACCATTTCTTCAGTAAAAAATATACTTGGCCATCTATAAATATACAAAAACTCGCAGTATGCGAGGTTCACTGGTGTTGTCTGACCTTTTAGAGATTCTATTAAAAAAATCATGTGCCACAGAGTGGATATCCGAAGTGATTACACTAATTTAAATTTAATCTATTTGATAATTAAAATTTGTACACTCTTATTAGAGATATAATTGGTATGCTGTGTAATAAAGTTTTGAATTAAATGGAGGAGAAATTACTGTGTCGATAGCTTTCTTACTTACACTGTAAAACATTTGTGTAACGTTACTCCATAAAATTGGTGGCAGCCTTGGTGCCTCCGATTTTGTGGAGTACTTTAACCGATGTAACTGGTGTAACATTGCGAATTTACACCAATAATATATGTTTAAGTTACACCATTATATAAGTGAAAAATTAGTCTGTAAAATGGAAGTCGTAGCTGCTACCAATTTTATGGAGTAACGTTACACAAATGTTTTATAGTGTATTGGAAATCAAGCAAAGTATAAAATGAACATTTTTAGTGTTAGCCTTGGAGTAAAAACGGCAATTTTCGGAACTGGCAAAGAAAGATGGATCGATTTTTAATGATAATCTAACTGCGTCGATCCTTAAGATTTGCATATCTTTATATTCATGCATTTTACAAAATACACATAATCTCTGACTCGCACCAATAAAGAAGAAAAAAATATAACAGATGAATCCCAATTTGTCAGACAGATGTCGTTTTACAAATTGCTGTCTTTGACACCACAGACACCCAAATATGTCGTGAAATTTCCAAATAACAGTTATTAGATTTTCTTCGAAACAACCGTAGGCCTAATAATCATTTTCGATCTCCCGGCATTTTTCTGCAGAAAAACCGCAAAAAAAAAAAAGAATCCAGATTAATTCTTTCCAGCCATAATAATCCACGTTCTACGAACACGAGAGGGTCTTGTTTTAAAAGACCCCCTGTAACGATTCCATTATTTAATGTTCTGAGAATAAACAAAGCCATGCATTACTCCCCATTGTGTTCGAAGAAAAAAAAATATTTTCGGTAGATTATGTACATATACATTAGATTGGAAGGGAATTGGGAGGTTGGGGGGGGGGGATAGGATATCTTCTATGAAACGGAGATTTAAGGGTGTTCTCAACTGCTCCGCTCAACAAGCGCAACACGTTTTGACACATTTACAAACTCATTTTTTAACAGAAAGATATAAAATTGGAATGCCTGACTATGAAAGCGATTTTGAATCCAACTTAGTTTTCCATTTTATGATAATTAAACTATCTATCCAGTTCTAAGCTATTTCGATCACGTCATCATCCGTTTTTCTCTTGCTTTTCGACCGGTTTTTCTGCTTTCGTCGGGATATATGCTCAAAAACGTAAATTTTGAAGGCTTGTTATGTAAGATCTATTGTGTTTTTAAAAAAACAAAAAATTGAGTGCAATTAGACAGTTTCTGAATAACGACACCTGCCATTTTCATGCATTTCCGAACAAAAATAAATTAAAGCATGTGTCACAAAGTGGCCCTTTTTGATTTAAGAACACCCTTAACAATTACAGTCGAGTCTCTCTATAACGAAACTCCATACATCAAATTTCTCTATATAACGAATTTTTAGTAGGAACGTTCCCCTTTTTCCATGATTACATTAAAAACAGTCTCTATATAGCGAAATATTTATATCCATATAACGAATATTTTCATAAAATGTTCTTTATTCAATTGTAAAAAATCTTCGAAATCACATGAAATCAATTTTCCATCGCTTATTTCTAATTTATCGTTCAGTGCTGAGTTTTTTTTTTTTTTTTTTTTAAATATTACTTCTCCACTCGAATCTCCTTGTTCTTTGAGTCCAACGAATTCACCCCCCCCCCTCTCCCACACACCTTCTAACATCCTTCTCAAAACAGTGTCAATTGGATAGTTATACATATAAAAACGGGATCAATGGGGGTAATTGAAGAAAAAACATTTACAACTGCTTCAAAAAGGCCGAATTTTGTATATTAGAGGATAATGTGGATTCTGATTACGGAAAAAGATGCGACTTGTGCAGATTTAAAAAGAGAAATAGAAATAAATTAAGGAATTCGGAGATGTCAACAATATCTCTCTTATTATTATTTTTTTTTTTTGGAAGTGGATTACAATCTCACTATTGCACAGCACTGATACAGTACTTACTGATAGTGATATTTTAAGCAGAGTTATGAAAAATTTCAAATTCTTAATTAAACACACAAAAAATAACAATTGTTCAAAATTTACACATTAAATAAGAATTTTAAAGTCTTTCTCTATACATCGAATTTCTCTATATAACGAATTTTTTACTCGAACAATGGATTTCGTTATATAGAAACTCGACTGTATTTTGTTACTTTCTGCATGTGGAAATGATAGTATATGTCTATACCTTTCTTATTATGACTTCATTTATGTTTTGGCTTTTGGTAATAAAATCACAAATAAAAGTTTACTTAATTCCCTTTGGACCGTTGGCAATTATTTTATTTTAATCATATGTTTCACTTTTTAAGGCAACTTCTCAGCTCAATAAACCCAAAACTTTTTGACCCATTTGCAAATTCCTTTTTTTAAATTTGCTAGTCATTCAGCAGCCGATTTCCTTTCCAGTATATTAAGTTTATGGGCGTTTAATGCATTCTTGTAATTCGAAATACAGTCGAGTCTCTCTATAACGAAACTCCATACATCGAATTTCTCTATGTAACGAATTTTTAGTAAGAACGGTCCCCTTTTCGCATGATTACATTAAAAACAGTCTCTATATAGCGAAATATCGATCTTCATATAACGATTTTTTTCATAAATTGGTCTTAATTTACTCAGTTTTAAAAGGCTTCGAAATCATATGGAATCAATTTTCCATCACTCTTTTTTGAAACAGCTTAAATAATTAAGAAATAAAATATTAGGTTAATAAAAGAAATTTAATAAAAGATTATAAACATTTCAAAACATCAAAAATAATATTTGTTCAAATTTCACACATTAAATACGGTTTTTAACATCATTCTCTATATCGAATTTCTCTATATAATGAATTTTTTACTGGAACGGTGGATTTCGTTATATAGAGACTCGACTGTATCTCTTTAAGGCTCTTCTTAAATCAAAAAGGGCAACTTTGTGACACATGCTTTAATTTATTTTTGCTCGGAAATGCATGAAAATAGCAGGTATTGTTATTCAGAAACTGTCTAATTGCACTCAATTTTCTTTTTTTTTTTTTTTTTTTTTTTTTAAACGTAATAGATTTTTTATAACAAGTCTTCAAAGATGACGTTTTTGAGCACATTTCCGGACGAAAGTAGAAAAACCGGTCGAAAAGCAGGAGAAAAACGGGTGATCAAGATATCGAAGTAGCTTATAACTCGATAGGTAATTTAATTATCATAAAATGGAAAATTAAGTTAGATTCGAAATCGTTTCCATAGTCAGGCCATCCAATTTTATAACTTTTTGTTAAAAAATGAATTTGTAAATGTGTCAAAACGTTTTGCGCTTGTTGAGTGGAGCAGTTGAGAACAAACACCCTTAAGGAATTCATATTTTTAAGTTCTTCTTTCACTTTTCTCTTTTTAAAGGATGTCTCTTTTTTTCCTTAGTTTTAAAAAATATTTCTAGAATCTATGCACAATTTTATGTATAAAGTGCTAAAATTTTGCTCCCAGTTCGTTAGTTTTTAAAACAAAAAACATTAAATTCAACATAATTTTTAGAAATATTTTGAGAACTAATTAAAAAAGGCGAGATCCTTTAAGAAGAGATCGCTAAAAAAAGAACTTAAAGCTTTTCTTCATTTATAAATCGATATATTTAAATAAAAACAACACGTATTTAAAAAATAAAAATAAAACACGACGAAATAAACTTCCTGTTTAAGCTACAGTGTCTCACATAAGTGATGGGACACTTGTGCTTTACAAAAGGAAACTAATCAAATAAATTTAAAAAAAAAATGTACACATTTTTTTGTGGGTGTGTTTCATACTTAAATTTAGTAAAGATTATTACATAACATACATTTTGTCAAAATATTAAAATATTAATTTAATAAAAATACAAATGTTTAGAACGGAGCAAAAAATAGCTCACATAAGTGATGGGACACCATTATATATGCAACAAAAATCGTCTGAAATAACCAATAAAAATATTTTTGGGGGTTTTATTTTTACTTAAAAGCAATTGGCAATAATTTATAAAATCGTCTGCAGTATTTCTCTCCAGTTTGTTTTGGAATTTTTGTGTTTTTTAGCTCTGTGTAGCCATGAATGCTAAACGAAAAGAAACTTCGCCTGAAATTCGAAAATTAGTTATTAATTTGCATATTGAACGTGGAAAATCTATTAGAAAAACTGCTGAAACAGTTAACTTGAGTCGTTCAACAGTTTTCAATATCATTAAACGATATAAAAAGAATCATATGATTCAGGATAAAAGAAGACCTGGCCTACCATCAAAGCTATCCAATGGAATAAAGCGAATTATCGTTCGAAATATTAAAAAAAATTCAAGAAATAGTGCTTCAAAAGTTGCTGCTGATTTACAAGCATTATATGGAATAATTGTTAATCCTGAGACTATTAGAAGGGTAATTCGATCTGCTGGATATCACGGTAGAGTAGCCAGGAAAAAATTCTTCGTAAGGGAAAAGAATAGAAAACTCAGACTAGCTTTCGCAAAATCCAACATAAATAAGAATTCTGATTACTGGAATAAAGTTATATTTGCTGATGAGAGTAAATTTAATATATTTGGTTCTGACGGTAGAATCTTGGTGTGGAGAAAACCCAGGGAAGAATTTCGCAAACAAAACTTGGTACCAACAGTAAAACATGGTGGAGGAGAAGTTATGGTATGGGGGTGTATGTCGTCCGCTGGAGTAGGTAATCTTGTTTTTATTGACAGTATAATGGATCAGTACAAGTATATTGATATTTTAAAGCAAAATTTGAAATCTTCAGCACGAAAATTGAACCTTCATAATGATTTTAAATTCTACCAGAACAATGAACCCAAGCACACTGCTCTGAACGTTAGACTCTGTCTGCTATATAACTGTCCTGAAATAATAAAAACACCACCACAATCTCCAGACTTAAATCCCATAGAGAATATTTGGCAAGAATTGAATCAAGAATTCGCAAACACACCATTTCTTCAAAACAACAACTAAAATTGGTGCTTCAAGAAGAATGGGGTAAAATCACTCCAGAAATCACAAAAAAATTAGTCGAATCCATCCCAAAAAGATTAAATCATGTTTTAAAAGTAAAAGGAAATCCAACAAAATATTAAAACCTTTCAAAAAGTAAAATTTTTGGATAAATATTTGATGGAAAAGTAAGTGTCCCATCACTTATGTGAGCCATTTTTTGCTCCGTTCTGAACAATTGTATTTTTACTAAATTAATATTTTAATATTTTGACAAAATGTATGTTATGTAATAATTGTTACTAACTTTAAATATGAAGCACACCCAAAAAATTTTTGCACATGTTTGTTTATTTATTTTATTGCAGTTTCTTTTTATAAAGCACAAGTGTCCCATCACTTTTGTGTGAAACTGTATCTATATTAATAAAAGAACAAAACGCTCTGTCTGTGTGTGTGTGTGTGTGTCTGCGATGGCTAGCAAAATCTACAGCGTGTACAAAGTTCAAAATTTTTTTGAGAGTAGCCCCAAATCTCTCCTGATGCACCTGAGCTTCAGAATTTCGAAATTCCAATTATTAACTGAGTAATTAATTAAAATCGTGAGGTCACTCTCATAAAAAATCATCTTTTTCCCAATGTTTTTCTCTTTCGTTTGTTCACGGTTGGTTGGTTGTGTAAAAATTTTAAGAAAGCTGAAACAGAATTAAAGAAACCTATGGAGGAATGAGATAAGTGGAGGTGAAGTAAGTCGCAAAGAAAGGTTTGCAATATGAAACCATATATCGCTCAAATTTTAATGTGCCAAACAAAAGGACGTGGAAGGGATTTTGTATTATAAGACGAATTGAAAGAAACGAATTACAATTGAAGCATATTTTAAGAAGAAATAGCAATTTTTTAAAATGGTCTTTGTTCTATTAATATTTATTAAAGTAAATGTTCGCTTTTAAAATGAAGGAAATTGGAAAATTAGCAATAATTAAATATCAAATTAAAATTAAATAAGATAATGAAAACATTTGATACGAACTAAAAATTGTATAACTAAAAGTTTCCTTCATTAATGTAATTTTAAATACTTTATAACGTAGATGAAAAATGTTTATAACTTAATAATTGCATGTAAATAAATATTTAAAGTATAATGATGAAAACATTCTTTTAAAATTATGTATGAAAACTTAAGTAATAAATATTATTCTAAAATATAGATTTCTGACTGCAGACGATTTTAAGATATTAACAAAAGAATGTTATAGTTTCAAGCAAAAAGTTTAAATAATTTTCTATATTGATATTTAATACTCATATGATAAAATAATTAATAAATTTTTACTGGTAAAGTGATAGATTAGTTCTTTTTAAGAAACAAGACCAAAAAAAAGTACGGATTTAAACCTGTTTCAATTGATAGGCGTGTCAAAGCACGTGTTGCAGTAAATATATTACGAAGCTTTTTTAGCAGTTTTTTTACGTCACTGATTAAATTTGAATGCATTATATTTAAGTTAAAATTTTATTATGATTTTAATTTGTTTTTAAAACAAAAATGAAATGGCTGTTTGACGTAAAATTGTTCGAGTCGGCAGACGATTCATACACAATAATAAATTATCAAATATCAAAGTAAATTATACATCAAAAATAGTCACTAAAAGAATAGTAGCAAAACATAATGTTTAGGCGTATTAATACATAACCCGATCCCAACCAGAAAAAAAGAGACCTTACTTCGATCCAAGCAAGACAAAAATTCCATGAGCACAAACCCGACCCGAACCTAAAAATTCCGTTTGAAAAAAAAAAAAAAAAAAAAAAAAAAAAAAAAAAAAATGGATTTGATATATGACCCGAATCAAATCTGAATCCCACAAAAATATTCAAATGAAGCATACCCCAATCCGATTAAGGAAAAATAATGTTCGTGTATATGCAACCCGACCCGAAACAAATTTTTTTTTTTTTTTTTTTTTTTTGAAAAAACCCGAAAAATGACAAGAACGAAACATGAAATCGATAAAAATATTCCAAAGAACTATAACCCGATAAGAGCAAGACAAAATACTTTCCGTGAACATAAACCTGTCTCGAACCTAAAAAATTCCATTTGAAAAAAACCTGAAATTTTATGCAAACTACATCTGAATCCGATCAAAATATTCGAAAGAACCATAACCGGATTCGAATAAGAGAAAATAATTTCCATGGACATTAACCCGATCGAACCTAAAATTCCATTTGAAAAAAATACCTGAAATTTGAATCGAACCAAATATGAACCTGACAAAAATATTCCACAGAACCATACCCGAATCCGAACAAGACAAAAAATTTCTATGAACATGAACCCAATCCGAACCTAAAAAACTGAACTAAACCTGAATCTGACAAAAATATTCCAGAAAAGCATATCCTTATTCGAACAATACAGAATAATTTCCGTTGATGCGCAACCCAACCTGAACCTAAAAATTCCATTAAAAAAACGAAATCTGAATTGAACGCCATCTGAACCTGAAAAAAATATTCCAAAGACCTAAAACCGGATCCAAGCAAGACAAAATAATTTCCCTGCACATGAATCTGACCAGAATCTTAAAAATCAAATTGAAAAAAATCTGAAATCTGAATAGAACCGAATCTGAATCCGACGAAAATATTCCAAATAACTATAACCAGATACAAACAAGACAATATAATTTCCATGATATGAACGCAATCCGAACCCAAAATTTGTAAAAAATTTCCCGAAATTTGAACCAAATCTAATCTGAACCTGACAAAAATATTTCAGTGAAGTATAACCTCATTGGAACAAGGTAAAATAATTTTCATTGAAGTACAACCCGACCCGAACCTAAAAATCCCATTTGAAGGAAAAAACCCCACGAAATCTGAATTGAACCGAATCTAAACTGAACAAAAATATTCCAAACAACCATAACCGTATCCGAAGAAGACAAAATAATTTCCATGGACATGAATCCATTGCGAACCTAAAATTCGGATGTTCTACAAAACATAATGCGCTCCGTAGCGGTGGAAAGTGAAACTAAGTACTTTGTAGCGCGTGATGGTTAAGATATTTCTTTTTTAGTTAGTGTTAAATTAGAATTTGGTTACGGTTAGGTAACAGTTAGGTTGCAATTACGTTCCGGTGAGCCTTAGGTTATATTTAATTTCCGGTTAGGTTACAGTTAGGTCATGGTTAAGGTACAGTTAGGTGAAGGTTAAGTTACGGTTAGGTTATGGTTAGATTATGGGTAGGTTATGATAAGGTGACGGCCAGATTACATTTATGGTATATTTAAGTTACAGTTAGGTTACTGTTAAGATACAGCTAGGTTACAGACAATTTATGATTACAATACAATTAGGTTAAGGTTAGGAATTTGTTCACAGAATGAACATTACGCATGTTTGATAAAAAATATACACCTATTTTTGTAATATGGCTCAGAAATTAAAATACTATATACTAACCTTTTAGCTAATAATCGACTATCGATTTCATTCACGGTATAGTCGGATTTAAGAGTGATATAATTAGTTTGAAATTCCAAAATATTTCACTTGGGATATCTATGTGAAAAAAGTATTTAGTTAAGTCGCTTAACAGTAAATTTAATGATAAATATCAACACTTTAACACGAAAATCACACAATCGTTGGATACATATTCCCTCCTGCGTTTCCCATTGCAGTCATTTTGGGTATTTTTGCAGCTAAATATTAGTTTTTTAAACCGATTTTTGACACAGTCAGGGGGCACGTATTTAATATAATTTACACTGTAAAAAATTTGACCCTTTTGCTGCATCATCACTCCCCCGCTTTTATAGAATATCTCTCTTTTGACATATGAGAATGCTCCAAAATAGGCTGAAGTAATCATTTTCTATAAAAGCGGTGGAGTGACGATGCAGCAAAAGGGTCAAATTTTTAACACTGTATTTACACATATTTCGAGTTAAAGATAAAATCGTAGAAATTTCAAGTTCGTGTAACATTATTATTACGGACCCGGGCAAAGCCGGGCGGGTCAGCTAGTATTTAATAAAACGACATGTAAACACTTCTTTGTTATTAAAACTAACTTTCTGAATCCTCTTTCAACCGCCAACGCAAATAAACGAATAAAGGTCTAATATTAATTAGTAAAAGGCGCTGAGTTAATTAATTTTATGAATGTGACTTGCGGTAATATTTACAGTCTTCCACATTCCCTAATTGGATAGCCGCTTCACAGAATGCGTTTCTAAGGCACCAAATCAATACAAAATATTTATGCCGTTACCCTGACAATCACTGATGCTATGGATCACGTTCGTTCCTTCGAATCTGAGAACACGAGAAAAATATTTCCGGGTAGATTCCTGATAAACTCTTTAATATCCCTGAGGATAAACAAACTTTTAAATATGCTGATTAGTTTTCCGTATTCAAGCCAATGGCAAACACACGCTTTACACTTTTTTTTCTTTGGAATATTGATTCTTAGAATGATGTGAAATGTTATGCAAAATTAAATCCAGAATCCCTTTTTTTCTTCTTTATATATTTTAAATTGAATAAATTTCCTTCTTAATTTGCATATTCGCATTTGTAAACGATAATTTGTGTTATTTTATAATGGTTATATATATACATATGTGGCGGCCAATACCCGAAATTGGCCAATTCTAGAACTGGCTGGTTAATTCTCGAATTGGCCAGCAACGTTAAAAAATGACTGGCCAATTCGCGAACTGGCCAGATGCGATTGGCCAATTTGCGAAATAGATATAGGCACTCGGCTTAATCCTTTCTAACATAGTTGAAAGTATCTATGAATTCAAAAAGTCTAGCCGTTAGCCTGTCCGTGCTCTAATTCGAGTAAAAGTTCCGGTTAAGTTGTAATTGTCATCTTATTTGGTTTATCAATTAATTTCGATGTTGAAAGGGAATTGTGTACTAGTTTTGGTTAATTTAGTTGGGTACACAAAAATATTTCGTTTCAATATAAACAATGGGAATCTTTTTTACTGTGCATTTTAATGTTACATTATCTTAATTACAAAAGAAATTGGTACCTATGCATCATAGTTCGTGAATTGGCCGGTCAAAACCCGAAATACGCTATACATTTCATGTATTTCGGGTTTTGGCCAGGAAGCTTGGCCAGTTCGGGTATTGGCCGCAATATATATATATATATACTTTTACAAATAAAACCGAAGTAACTCAGAAATTACCATAACAAAAATTCACTGAAACCAGCACTTATGCTGCTTTTATGTATAATTAACATAAAAAATGAAATCCTATTAAAATCATTTGAAGTTTGAAGTGATATAGAAAGTAGATTACCAAAATTATGAAAAGCATATGGTAAATAGACAGTAGAAGGCTTTTCTATTGAACCACTTATCAGGGGCACATAGTTTAATATAAAAGCAAAATATCCAACCAGTTTCTGTTATAGGTCGTGCTATAAGCTAAGAAATTCGACCTATAATGCACCCGAGTGATGAAAAAATATTCCAAAAAAGCTGCTATAACACAAATTATTTTATGAAAAATAACAATAAGTTAGTCGGATGTGGCAATCCCAAAACTTTCTGCTATCACATACCCGTTAATACGTCCAGAAAAATTAAACATAGCAGCGTCATCCATCAGTTAGGTAATTTTACACCAAAATCTAATCTGCAACAACTTATTTCAAATTTTAATTGAATCTGAAATTTGATGAAAATCCGTGTATTAGTATATGAAATAGAATCACCGCAGGAAACGCAAAAACTGTATAAAAGCGCTACCTGTTGTTCGATTTACTCCAAAAACTAAAGAATACTAATTTATATCAGGGTCTAACTGAATTTGATAAAAATTCGTGCAATAATTCCTGAGATAGAGTTATTGCGATAATCATGAATAATGCCGCATCGTAGTGCTACCTGTTGAGCAATTTACTCCCACAACAAAAGAATTCTAATTTATATTAGCGACTAACTGAATCTGAACTTTAATGAAAATTCGTGAATAATTTCTTAAAATAGAGCTATTAAGATAATCATGAATAATGCTGCATAGTGCCACCTATTGGGCGATTTACATCAAAATCCTATATCAAAGACTAACGAAATCTGAAGTTTTAGGAAAATCAGAGCATTAGTTTTTGAGGTGCAGCTATTGTTGAAATCGTTAATAATGCAGCATAGCAGTGCCACCTGTTGGGCGATATGCACCAAAAACAAATCACATCCAATTTATATCAAGGTCTAAATGAATCTAATGTTTTGTGAAATTCCGTGCATTGGTTCTTGAGATAGAGCGCCCACAAAATTCATATCACATACAGACAGACAGTCTCACACACAGATATTTTGTAAAGACATGTTTTTCGAAAAAATGACCTAAAAAATGTAAATCGGTCAAAAACTGGAATTCGAAAATTTTCAAGATTCCAATACTTTTTTCTTGTAAAGATAGAAGAAAGTAAAAATAACACCATCTATTAATGATTACGCAAGTGAAGCATTTCATTATGGAAGTTTAATACACAAAATCTTTACATAAATAAACCATTGGAACATGTGGTATTTACCAAAAATCATGAAATTACTATATAAACTATCTGATAAGTTTTCATTAAAAATATGCATTTCATAAAATATGAAATAGTTTAATAATATTAAAACGCGCCTTAAAACAATGTATCTCCTATACTATTACGTGATGGAATATTTTTGTGGCCCTATAAATTAATAATAAATGTTCTTTGCATATTCTGCAGAATGTGTATTTTTGTACATATTTCATAGATGCATATAAATTTTATTTTGTTCGAAAGAGTGTAACATCATTAAAATGCACTTGAAGCTATTTTTTTCTCATTCGCCTTAATGTTACGAAATAGTTTTGATTATCCCTGTAAATTAATAATAAATATTCTTTGCACCGAATATATTGTACAAAATGCATATTTTAATACATACTTCATAGATGCATATCAACTTTATTGTATTCGAAAGAGCGTAACATCATTAAAATGCTCTTGAAGCTATTTTTTTCTCGTTGACCTTAATGTAACGAAATACTTTTGATTGTCCCTATAATTAACCTCTTCAGTCCCTGAGTACCCAAATGGGTACATCAGTTTTGTCCCATTTTATTAATGATACTCAAATATAAATGAAATTTCGATATAATAATAATATTTTTTGAATTCTAAGATTCGAGATAATGAAAATAAAACAAAAATCTCGCTCTGAAGTCAAACGAGAGAAGAAATAATTCAGTAATAATTAAAAATACTGTAATAATCGCCAGTAGCGAAGAGGTTAAACTATTTATCCGATTTTCATAAAATATAAAATGATTCACCTTATTGTGAAATGTGAAAACTATGGGAATTTTATACTCTCAAAAAAAGAGGTGTCAATAGGAAATATAAATTTAAAAATAAAAAAGCGTGGAATAACATTATATAACAAAATTTTCCGGTATAACTAATACTGTTAAAATTCTAATACTCTAAAATTAATACTGTTAATAACTGTTAAAATTCTCGTCCTAGTTTGAACCAAATTTTGGTGCTCAATAGCTGCAACTGAAAGATGGTGATATCTTGAACCTATATTTGGAGCTCCCGTTGAAGCATATTTCCAATAGTTGGAACGAGGTTGAAATAGGAAGCTCCCAAATGTGGTACCAGTTTTCATCACCTTACGGTGTGCAGCTACTGAGTACCAAAATTTGGTTCAAACTAGGATGAGATTTTTAACAGTGTATAGCATTCGCCCCGAATTAGATTTGAGTGAGTTACTTAACTGCTCCGCTCAACAAGCGCAAAACGTTTTGACACATTTACAAAGTCATTTTTTAACATAAATACATAAAATTGGAATGTCTGACTATGGAAGCGATTTCGAATTGAACCTATTTTTCCATTTTATTATAGTTAAATTACCTATCTAGTTATAAGCTACTTCGTTATCTTGATCACCCGTTTTTCCCCTGCTTTTCGACCGGTTTTTCTGCTTTCGTCGGGAAATGCGCTCAAAAGTGTCAACTTTGAAGGCTTGTTATGAAAGATCTATTGTGTTTTTAAAAAAACAGAAAATTGAGTGCAATTAGGCAGTTTCTGAATAATAACATCTGTTATTTTCATGCATTTCCGAACAAAAATAAATTAAAGCATGTGTCACAAAGTTGCCCTTTTTGATTTAAGAACATCCTTAAAATGCCTTCCGTTTCTTCAAATGCTAATTATAAACTTATCTGGAAAAATGCATCACACACCACTTCAGAAGCCATGATGAGCTGAAAAGCATCTCCAATCGTTTGACAGCTGATCTCTGTTTGGTAACGTGCATTTCCCATGTACATCTGTTTAATCAAATTAGCCTCCCCTGTTGAAGCCAAAGGCCAAATGCCTTAAAAAATAATGGGGACCATTTTATTTCTCGAAATGGACATGTTGTCCACCTGCAATAAGTCTGTCCAGTACTTCTTTGTACTGAAATCAAATTTTATCATCTTCAAGTCTGGACCAATAAAAAAGATGTCTTTCTCCCTGGCATCCAAAAAATAGCTTTGTGTAATTCACTCCTTACATATAAAACAACATATACCGGGTGTCCCAAAAATGATTGATGGATTTTAAAATTCAATAACTTGCAAACGGTGTGAGCTATTTAAAAAAAAAAATTGCAGCAGGGTTATGTACAATGTCAGGAGTTTTTTTTACCGTAATTTTTTATTCTAGTTCGCATATCAAACAAGAGGTGGCGCTGACGGCGATTGAAGGCCAGGTGATCAATGCTGAGTGAAGCGTCGACCTGGCCTTCAATCGCCGTCAGCGCCACCTCTTGTTTGATATGCGAACTAGAATAAAAAATTACGGTAAAAAAACTCATGATATTGTACATAACCCTGCTGCAAAAAATTTTTAAATAGCTGTCACAGTTTGCAAGTTATTGAATTTTAAAATCCATCAGTCATTTTTGGGACACCCGGTAAATACACTGTAATTCTATGAAAACGATTTTTCTATGCCTATCCATAGCATTGCGTATTATAAAAATTATCTTTGCACATTTGTACAATATATGTACCCTAATTTCCTGCGTATAATCCGCGGATCAAACAATTCTTTTTCGACCCAGAAATTTTATTTTGTACTTGAAAGCAAATATTTACGGCGATCTAAGAAGTAACATTTCATTTAATAAAATTTCTGGGTTGAAAAATGATTGTTTGATCCGCGGATTATACGCAGGCATTTAGGGTACTATTTTATAAAAATACACATCTAAAATAGAAATACAAATAATATGAAAAAAAATTATATTGTAATTGCATAAATGTTAAGGGTAATTCTTCCCAGCAATTATTAAGGTCTACTCCAGATTTTTCCTGTAAAAATCTGTACATATACTAGATTTTCTTACCTATAAATGTATAGTCAAAATATACTAAAATTGTTCTTTGAAAAGTTATGAAAGATAAATTTGTGGGTGGGGCATTTACAGTTGTTATTATTGTAGAATGTTAGAGTATCAGAATTTTTTTTATTTATTTATTTTTATTTATTTATTTATAAAATTAAGGTCTGGTTACATTATTGCAGAATATTAGAGGTACTGTACTTTTTTTGCAAGAAATTAAGACTCGGTTATTATTGCAGAATATTAGAGATTCGTGCTTTTTTTATTTAGAAATTAAAACTTCATTATTAATGCAGACGCAGAGTATTAGAGCCCCGGTACTTTTGTTAGAAATTAAGACCTGGTTATTACTGCAGAATATTAAAGCTCCGGTACTTTTTTTGTTAGAAATTAAGACCTAGTTATTACTTCAGAATGTTAGCGCTCTGATACATTTTTTGTTAAAAAGTAAGACCTGGTTATTAGAGCAGAATATTAGAGCTCCGATAATTTTTTTAATTTTATTTTTGTTAGAAATAAAGACCTGGTTATTGCTGCAGAATATTAGAGCCAAGGAACTTTTGTTAGAAATTAAGACCTAGTTATTAGTGTAGAATATTAGCGATCCGGTACATTTTTTGCTAAAAATAAAAGACCTGGTTATTAGTATATATTAATGCTCCAATTTTTTTTTTTTTTTTTTTTTTTTTTTTTTGGTTGGTTAGAAATTAAGACCTGGTTATTACTGAGCAATATTATAGCTCCGATACTTTTGTTAGAAATTTAGACCTGGTTATTACGACTAGCAAAAGCCATGCTTTGTTTGGATTCGCGAAGTGTTATGCTATCAGATAAATATTTGAAAGTGATAATATATTTTTTCAATTACTTTTGCATCTTACTTTTGCATTAAGCAAAAATGTAATTTAAAGTTTCGGATCATTTTAATTTAAAAATGTATTTCAACCAAATAACTATGAATTTCTTTAGATTCACTGGAAAAAAATACGACTTCTTTGCTACATCGTCACTCCACCGCTTGTATAGAAAACGATTACTTCAGGCTAACATGGAACATTCTCAGTGACCAAAAGAGTGATATTCTATAAAAGCGAGGGAGTGACGATGCAGCAAAATAGTCATATTTTTTACAGTGTTGTTTATTTATGATATAAGACTGGTATAAATAAAAATATTTTCGAAGTAGAATTATACAAAATATTAATTAATTTTATTTATTTACATTTCTTTTATTGCCACTCCACAAAAACATATAAATAAAAATATTTTCGAAGTAGAATTATACAAAATATTAATTAATTTTATTTGTTTACAATTCTTTTATTGCCACTTCACAAAAACATATTATAATTCTTTTAAAATTCATAAATATCGTCTGCTTAAATGATTTCACAAAATAAGAATAAATTGTGTATTTGAATTCCTAACACAGAAAAATACTTTTATAATTGAATGTTAATAAGAGAATTTTCACAAATTTTAATTCTTTAAACATGCTATAATTTTTCTAAAAAAAAGTATTTTATAAATTTTATAAAAGAAATCATGAAACTAAGTTAAAAGGAATGAGCATAGTTTGAAAATCTGAAAGGAGTTTTTGAGATATTTTGTCAGAATAATGAAAATATATTTTATTTATTTATTTATTTAATGATGATTCTAGCTATAATCACTGACCCCATGATTTAAGTTTTTCTTCTGAAAACGTATGTGTTTCACGTTTTATTTGAAAAAATGCGTTCTTAATGGAAAAGTATGTAAAATGAATTAATTAAAATAATAATTCATTTAAAAGTATTTCTATAAAAAAATAATATTCTGCAAATCTACAGATCATAATTTATATTTGTGTTTAATTTCTAGTCAAAATACTGCATTGTTTTTTTGTAAAGTGTACGACAAAGTGTCATTTAAGTGGCCTAGTAGAGGATTCGCTTCGCTCATCCTAATAAAATATTAAAGTTTCGTTTTTTTTTTTTTTCTTTTTTGTCAGAGATTTGGTGCTTTTTTTTATTAGGAATTAAAACTTTATTATTAATGCAGAGTATTAGAGCCCCTGTACTTTTCTTAGAAATTAAGATCTGGTTATTACTGCAGAATATTACTGCTCCGGTACTTTTTTGTTAGAAATTAAGACCTAGTTATTACTGCAGAATATTAAAAATCCGGTGCAATTTTATTTATTTATTTATTTATTTATTTATTTATTTATTTATTTATTTTTTATAAGACCTGGTTATTACTGTGGAATATTAGAGTTCCGATACTTTTATTCGAATTTAAGACCTGTTTTTTACTGTAGAATATTAGAGCTTCGATCCTTTTTTATATAAAAAACTAAGCTCTGCTTAGCAGATAATAACTGTATAATAATAGTTTAGATAAAATGTAATTTTTACGCATAAAACAGATTTCGTTTTCAAAATGTTTACTACATTTTTATGACCTAATTTAAAAATCGTTGTCTGCCTTTTATTATTTATTTACTTATTTACTTATTTATTTATTCTTTTATTTATTTATTTATTTATTTTTGTCTTCGTGTTCATTTTTGTGACAATGGAACTAGCGACTGTACTTGGTATTAATAAACTTATAAACAACATTTTTGTTACTAAATTATTCCAAGCATCGCAATTAAATATAATGAAACAACAAAATTAATTAGTGAATGGAAAAGAGTTGATTAATACAATTAATATGACTTTTGGGATGCTACTTGATTGTCGCTTTTTAGAATATTTCTTAATTCAAAACCCATTTCAGATAATGCATTTTTGCATTTTCTCACTTTCATTACAATATGATGATTGGAACTCATGAGTATCTTTTTCATTAATATAAACTAATACGCATATCAAAAATTATTCGATGTATATATTTAAAAGAAAAATCTTGTGTTTTTAAAGTACTAAATAAATACTTTTCTTTAATTATCATAAATATTAAGGCAGGTAAATATATTCTATGTAAAGAAAGCTTTTATTTTCCGGAGCAAAACTCTTTCACGCGTCGCAAATAAGTATAAAAAAAAAGCTCGAATATTATTTAGTTCGGAATTAATTAATTCTATGGATTCGGTTTACAGAGAAATTTGCCATCGACTGTAAGTTTGTAATTTAAAACCCAATTCACTAGATGTGTTTCTAAGAAAGACTAAATAAAATATTTTCGACGCTGCTCCGACTACCGCGGATGCTTCATCAAGTAAATTTCTTTGAACCTGAAAATAAGTAGAAAAATTCTTTTAGAATTGATTCCTGGAAAAGAAGTACACTTTATATCGCATAATGTAAACAAACCTATAAATTTGTTGATCTGTTTTCCGTATTCTAGTTAACTATAAAAGTGCTTAAGGCTATTCTTAAATCAAAAAGGACAACTTTGTGATACATGCTTTAACTTATTTTTGTTCGGAAATGCATGAAAATAACAGATGTTATTATTCAGAAACTGTCTAATTGCACTCAGTCTTCTGTTTTTAAAAAAAGCACAATAGATCTTTCATAAAAAGCCTTCAAAATTGACATTTTTGAGCACATTTCCCGACGAAATCAGAAAAACCGGTCGAAAAGCAGGGGAAAACGGGTGATCAAGATATCGAAGTAGCTTATAACTCGATAGGTAATTTAACTATCATAAAATGGAAAAATAGGTTTAATTCGAAAACGCTCCCATAGTCAGACATTCTAATTTTATGTATTTATGTTAAAAAATGACTTTGTAAATGTGTCAAAACGTTTTTCGCTTGTTGAGCGGAGCTGTTAAGAACACCCTTAAGGCTGTTTTCAAGTCCTATAAAGGGCAACTTTATGACATAAATTTTAATTTATTTTTGTTCGGAGATGATTATCAAGCATTGTTCTTCAAAAAATATATAATCAAACTATTTTTTTCGATTTTTTTTTTTTTTTTTTTTTTTTTTTTTTTTTGTAAGCACAATAGATTTTTCAGAAAACAATGTCAAAGTGGGCACTTTGAACCTAATTTCAACCACGAAAGAAGAATAACCACACAAGGAAGGGTCAAAAATGTCTTTGTCACGTGATCAAAATCGCTTTTAACTCAACAGGTGGTTTATTGATCAAAACATGGAAAACACAGTTAGATTCCAAATCGCTTTTTTAGTCAGGCCTACCAATTTTATACCCTTTCCATCAAAAATGAATCTGCAAATGTGTGTCAAAACAGTTTGCTCTTGTTGAAGAGAACAGTTGGGAACAGCCTCAAATAAATAACTAAATTACAGCAAAATATTTTGACTTCAAATTTTTTCAAATACTAAATTTTGTTACATAGCATCTTCTTTCATTCAGGTCTTCAAATGGATGGTAATGTTACCATAAGGAAAGTTGAATTTTTATGCATAAGACAGATTTCATTTTCATAGAATTTACTGTATTTTTAAGACCCGGAGAGTAACTTATATTCCATAGTAGAAATACCTTTAACCCTTTATCTACCAACGTTACTTATAAGTACCATTAAAATAACTCATTATAAAATTCTTTTAATACATCAGTTAGTTGTAATACTGTTTAGAATGAATTACAGATACATTGCTTTATTCCATTATTGCTTTGTTCCAAAAACATCATTGGTTACACAAAACAAAAATATTTTTAAAAGGATGATTTCTTTTGCCTTTGCATCTTTTCAGTTTTCTTGGCGCCGAGGGAGTGGAATGGGGATTTTGCAATGCGGAAATATTTCTATATTTATATTGTAAGAACATCCTATTTGTACATTTTATAATTCTACAAAATACTAAGAAAACAATTTAAAATAAAAGATTTGAGTGGAGTTATAAAAATTGCTCAGAATCCCTTTAAATTCTAATTTAATGAATCCTTCTAAATCCTTCAATCTTTTTAAAATCCTTCAAAAATCTATCAAATGGTTATGTAAATATTTTAATTTAGTCTAAACAATTTGCGTAATACTTTAGTATGTAAAATTTTCGTGAATTCACAATGCGATAAATAAAGAGTTAAGTTAAATGCTCAGATTACTTCCCTTGAAACTCGAAAAGGAATACTCCCCAGTCAACCTATTGCGTTATAAGCGAATGCGATCACGTGATTAGCCCAATTTTCATCTCAGTTTGAGGGGTTATTCGTCTTTTACTGCGTTTTTCCGTTTTTCCGTTTTTTTTTTTTTTTTTTTTTTTTTTTTTTTTAATCAGTAAATTATCTATTGAAATATAACCAATTTCGATCACGTGACAAACACGTTTTTCCCCTTTCATTTACTGGTTTTTCTTCTTTCGCGGAGAAATTCGGTTCAAAACGTCCAATTTGGCACTATTTTCTAAAAAATCTATTATGTTAAAAAAAATAATAATAAGCCCGAAAATGTGTGCAGATTAGACAGTTTCTGAACAAAACACCAGCTAGTTTTATGCATTTCTGAACTAAAAAATAAATTTAATCTTATTTCATAAAATTGCTTAAAAAAAAAAAAAAAAAAAAAAAGAACAGCTTTAAATTTAAAAACGCATTTCACAACTGAAAACACATCTATAGCATTTATTTTTCTTTGGCGTTAATAGCTCAAATATTTCTCATTTTCTTCTAGAGTCAAATTATTTTGGGTGTGCCTGTAATTGAGCGATAAATTACATGCACACCCTACTGTGTAATAAGAACCTTAATGATGTACATCAATCTCAAATTGTTTCAAATACAGTAATATCCCTAAACCACACGGCAAACGATTTTTTTTCTCCTAGACCGTAATTCTTTTGAGTGCCCTGTAAATTTACCGAAAACGCTTCACATCAAAACATGCCATCGTAAACCAGAAAAATCAAAATATTCACTTCGGACTATACATGCATGATTTAGAGCAAAGACAGACAGACAGGCGGACTGATAAACCAAATTCATAAACACTTTTCTACTATGTAAAAAAAAGAAAAAAGAAAAAAACAATTCGTAAATTCCACATCAAGCGTAGTAAATGAGGTGCACTAGAACTATTATGCACAGTTTTAAAAACATTCATATTTTTGTGTGATAGTATACAGTTAATTTGGGCACAGTATAGTTACCGGAATTTTTTGTGTGTCCCTGTAAATTTCTTTGCTTTCTATTATACAGGAAGTAACTTGTAACTTTGTAATAAACCTCAGTAACGTTTATCAGTTTTACAAAATGTGAAAAATATAATTAAAACGCGCCTCAAACAATGTTTCGCTTCATACTATTATAGATGTAATGAAATACTTTTGTATGGACCTGTCAATTCATAACAAACATTCTTCGCACCCTATACTATGCAGAATGTATATTTCCGCATAAACTCCATAAATGCATATTAATTTTATCATATTCAAGAGAGTGTAACATTATTAAACTGCACTTGAAACTATTTTTTCCCATTGGCCATAATGTAACGGAATACTTTTGATTGACACTGTAATTAAACTATACATCCTATTTTCATAAAATTTGAAATATTATTTAACAATTACATTTTTTAAATTTCAAATAATTCATTTGGCTAGTTTTTGCTCTGTTATATGCGGACAGACAGACGGACTGAACGACAACTATAGATGTTACGTATTTACATAATTACGAACGCACCTAAAAATAAACTTCTGTTATGTTTAGGAGACGAAAAAACGTGTTCCTAAAAAACAAATATTTAATGGCAAAATATCAACAGTATTTAGCATACCTTCACCAAATGATCATTTTTCTTTTTCTTTTTTTTTTTCACATTTTTAATTCTTTACTTTCATTGACGTAATAATGACATTTCCCAAAGCGAGCGGAGGCGTTCCATATTTGGATTCCCATGCACTAAATTTAGACAGTTTTGTTATAATTTTTAGTACTGAACAGAAAATCCCCATCGTAATGGGAAATTCCGATAGGGAAAAACGCAGTTCTGAAAATGTGAAATTAAGTTGGCAAATTTATTAAAATATTTTTAGAAACATTCGAGATATTTTAGTTTAATATTACTTTACTTCTATGGAAAGTATAAAGTTATTTTTCTTTTTCCATGATTGTTTGTATTTTTAAGGGAGTTCTCAAAGAATCAAATTCATCCCCTCCTTTCTTTCTTTCTTTCTTTTTTTTTTTTTTTTTTTTTTTTTTTTTTCGCAAACGTCGCAAATTTTAGAAAATAGCGTCAAAGTGGGTGTTTTGAAACGCCTATCCGTGCGAAATAATAATACTCAAACAGGGGTGAAAAATGTGCTTATTACTTGATCAAAAACGCTTATATCTCAATTGACACATTAACAAGTTCATTTTTTAACGGAAAGATTTATAATTGGAAGGTCTGGCTATGTAAGCACTTTCGAATCGAACTTATCGTTTTATCGTACGAACTTATCGAACGAATCGTTTATGATAATTAAATTACCTATCGAGTTATAAGCTATTTCGATCACCTGATCACGCGATTTTATGCCTTTCGTTGACTGGTTTTTTTGCTTCAGACGGAAAATGCGGTTCAAAATACTACCTCTGACAATAAAGTTCGGTGAATAGTCCTGTAACATTAATGTAGATGAAATATTAATGAAAGTTACCATACCATCCTTCGAAATAGTCATCTCCCATAACTATGCACCGCTGAGATCTGCTACACATGTCCTGGGAGAGTCGCAGGAAGTCTTCTTTTGGGATGGAGTTCAAAAGCTTCGTCACGTTCCTTTGGATGTCAGCAATATGATCGAATCTCTTTC